>JAJIBD010037936.1:0-18694 GCA_021461705.1 Cryptotis parvus
TGGCAATAATGATTATGCTAATTTTATATTTTTACAAATTTTTAGTTCTTTTAAAGTAAATATTGGGTTATACAGCAAGATCCAATGTTTTTATAAAAAATAATGGCAATCCACAATGAGTTTGGAGCCAATCAAAGAACTACTAAAATATAGAACTCCCAAATATTGATGCTTTTTATTTTTACCTTTGCCAGAGAATTCAGTGTTGAGTAATTCATCTGAGCAACAGTGATCCACAAACATACACACATATATATAAAAACTAAAAACATATACTTTATATAACATGTTTCTGATTACTAGATTACAAATGCTAAGCTGTTGAATGACTAGTGTTACCTGGGTATCTTTCCTTTGTACAACCATTTCTGTTAGAATTTATGGGGAAACACTCTCTTCTGACACATATAATAGCTTTTCTAGAAGCTTCATGTAGTTTTTCTGCGTGGAGGTAAAGACACCACAGTAGCACAATTCAGCATCTAAAAATATTTGAAATTTGCTTTTTCATGTGTCAATGTTATCAATTCTTGAAATCATAGTAATCATCAAAAGAAAAGCAATTTCTTTTAATTTAATTCTCTGTCTTTTTTTTTTTTTAATTCCCTCACATTCCATTCTCAATTGTTTTAGTAGACCTCATCTTTATCTCTAGAGATTTTTGGGTTTTTGTATTCTTTGATCCAAGGAACATACACGGGTACCTCAGCTTTTATTGCTTACTTCAGAGGATTCTTTTCTTTTATCTCAGTCTAGGATTCTTTGGAAACAAAGCTGTAGGCTCCAAACATGTGTGCTTTTTTGCTTTGTCTAGGATTTCACATTATTTGATATTGGAATGCTTGAGAGGCCTAGAAAAGAAGCATATAAGTTTCTGAGAATAAGTAGAAAATGTGAAATGAATGTTATGAGGAGACACATAGTTTTTTTTTTTTTTTTAATTTTTTATTTTTACAATTACAAAGATATACAATTAAAAAGTTCATATTTGGGTTTTGGTCATACAGTGTACCAGCACCCATCCCGCCACCAGTGCCCATCTCCCACCACCAACGTCCCGGTTCCCTCCCCCCCTCCCCCAGCCCTCCTCCATGGCAGGTTCTTTATTTCTTTCCATTTCTCTCTCTTTCTCTTTTCCTTCCCTCTCCAGACTATGGATTACAGAACATACATTAAAGGGTTGTCATGTGTATCTTTTTGCCTCTATTTAATGCTCAGTTCTAGGTTGGCATTAGTACCCTCGACAATTGTTAGCACACTGTTCCATTTTCTGTCTTACCTAGCCTCTGACACCCACACGTTTGTGATAATTTCCACCTTTGACAGGACCTCCTGATCTATGTTTCACTTGACCTTGGATATTGGTATCATAATATGTACCTATATATTTATGTTATGCAGATAAATGCAGTCATTCTGTATCTGTCTCTCTCCTTCTGGCTAATTTCGCTCAACATAATCTTCTCCATGTCCATCCATTTGTAGGCCAAATTTTATAACTTCATTTTTCCTAACAGCTGCATAGTATTCCATTGTGTAGATGTACCAAAGCTTTTTATCCAGTCATCGATTTTCGGGCACTCTGGTTGCTTCCAGATTCTGGCTATTGTGAATAATGCTGCTATGAACATAAAAGTAGGGATGGTGTTTCCGCTGCGTATTTTTTGGTTTCCCAGGTAGATTCCCAGGAGTGGTATGGCTGGGTCAAATGGGAGTTCAATTTCTAGTCTTTGGAGGAATGTCCATATTGTTTTCCAGAAGGCTGTACCAGCCGGCATTCCCACCAACAATGGATGAGTGTCCCCTTTTCCCCACACCCACGCCAGCACTTGTTGTTCTTGCTCTTTTGAATATGTGCCAGTCTCTGTGGTGTAAAGTGGTATCTCATTGTTGTTTTTGATTTGCATCTCTCTGATGATTAGTGATGATGAGCATTTTTTCATATGTTTTTTGGCCATTCGAATTTCTTCCCTTGCTGAGGTTTCTGTTCATTTCTTCTCCCCATTTTTTGATGGGGTTGTTTATTTTCTTCTTGTAAAGTTCTACCAGTGCCTGATATATCCTGGATATTAACCCCTTATCAGATGGGTATTGGGTGAATATTCTTTCCCATTCTGTGGACTGCTTTTGTATCTTAGTCACTGTTTCTTTTGAGGTGCAGAAGCTTTTTTAGTTTCATGTAGTCCCATATGTTTATCTTTTCTTCTAGTTGCTTTGTTAGTGATGTTTCACCTTTGAAGATGCCTTTAGCTTCAATGTCATGGAGGGTTTTCCTATATTTTCTTCAATGTACTTTATGGATTCAAGTCTGATATTGAGATCTTTAATCCACTTTGATCTGATTTTTGTGCATGGTGTTAGACACAGGTCCAAATTCATTTTTTTTACAAGTTCCAGCACCAGTTCATGATTAAAACCCACCACCAAATGGGAATTGAAGGGGCTTTCCTCAAGATAGTCACAGCCATCTACAAAAGCCCACAGCGGAGCATCATTCTCAATGGGGAAAAGTTGAAAGCCTTCCCCTGAGATCAGGGACAGACAAGGTTGCCTCACTCTCACCTCTTTTAATTCAATATAGTACTGGAAGTACTTTGCGATAGCAATCAGAGAAGAAAAGGACATCAAGGGCATCCAGATAGGCAAGGAAGAGTCAAGCTATCGTAGTTGCAGATGATATTATACCTAGAGACCCTAAACTCTCTACCAAAAACTCCTAGAAACAATAGGCGCATATAGTAGAGTGGCAGGATACAAAATCAACACACCAAAAGTCGGTGGCTTTCCTATATACAAATAACGAAAGAGAAGAAAGGGATATTAAGGAAACAATTCCATTCACAAGTGTGCCACAGAAAATCAAATACCTAGGAATCAACTTAGCCAAGTATGTAAGGACCTGTACAATGAAAACTACAAGACACTGCTCCAAGAGATAAAAGAGGACACAAGGAAATGGAAACACATTCCCTGCTCATGGATGGGGAGAATCAACATTGTCAAAATGGTAATACTCCTAGAGCTCTATACAGATTCAATGCAGTCCCTATGAGGATACCCATGACATTCTTCAAAGAAATTGACCAAGCAATCCTGAAATTTGTATGGAGCGATAAGCCCCCAAGGATAGCTAAAGCAATCCTCGGGGAAAAGAAGATGGGGAGGCATCACCTTACCCAACTTCAAACTGTACTACAAGGCAGTAGTAGTTAAAACAGCATGGTATTGGAATAAAAACAGACCCGTGGACCTATGGAGATTAGAATTGAGTATCCTGACACCCAACCTCAAACACATGATCATTTAATCTTTGGTAAAGGTGCAGCGAGTCTAAAATGGAGTAAGGAAAGCCTCTTAATGAGTGGTGTTGGGAAAGCATAGTTTTCTTCTAATACTTTATTTTTTTAGGGCAGATTAAAGTCAAGAGCAAATACTGGGGTTTGCCATATACTCCCTTTTCATGCATGCACCTAAACTAACCTCCTTATCATCAATATACTTTCCCAGAGTTATTTGCCACAAATTATGAACCTATACTGTATATATCAAAGACTGAAAATCCACATTTATTTTATATTTTTAAGCTTAGCTTCTTCACTTATAGTAATTAAAGTCTCAAAGGACTTTCAGCCAAGCAATTCATTATTCATTCATTCATTCGTTCATTCATTCGTTCATTCATTCATTCATTTCGCTCGTCCGTTCATTCGTTCCATTCATTCATTCATTTGTTTATTTATTTATTTAGCTATTTATTTATTTAAACCAATGCACTATACACTGAGTGCTAATTGCTATGACATATATATATATATATATATATATATATGGCTACAAACACATCATAAATTTCCCAAACATATACTCCAAACAGAACATTAATAATTTTATCCACTCATTAATACATTTTTATAACACACTTGAGTTCAGATTATACTAGGAACTCTCAACAATTAATGGTAGAAGGGTGGGACATGCATCAGAAATGACACATTTCCTAGTAGAGTGGGCATGCTTTTGCCGGAATTGTGCTGTACACACACACACACATATGCAATACACACACTGCCAGTGGACCTAAATTGCACATCATTGGGATGTTGAAGGACAACAGAATTCCGAAACACTTTCATCTCCATAGGCATTAAAATATTTTTATATATTGAACCTAGAAATAAAAGGACAACTCCAAATTTTGTGGACAAATATAAAACAAATTTTAAAATATAGAACTAACATCAAATTATTATTCTTTTGGTATATTAGAAGTAGAATTAAAAAACATGTTTACCAGACATAAATGTGTATGAAAAGTCACAATAAACATAGATGTAAGGTTGTGGTCATATTCTAGAATTTGTTTCATTAGTAATAACTTTGGCAACTGGGGTGCTTTATGAATGAGAATCCAAGATTGTTTGTGTGAATATTTTTTATTTTTCAGTTGAAGTATTCAATATTCGTATTTTCTTTCTAAACCCCTATTCAAGTTCACCTCATAACACTTAATAGGTTTTTATTGTTTACTTTGAGATGTTTTAATAGCTATTGTGTCTTCCTTTTGTCACATTTTGATATTTAGAAATATGGCATGTAATTTCATTTTTTTGAGATGTTTGGGACATCTAATATTGATTTTTTATTAAATTCTACCATGGATCAAGAAAGCACTGACATCAATGCTTCAATATTCATTAGGACAAATATTATTTGCATTTTCCCAGAAGATATGTTCTATCTCAAGTATAATTCATGTTACCTTACAAAAATGTTCTTTTTTTTGCTGTTTTAGGCAGTTTGCTCTGGGCTAATGGCAATGCTTAGTAGACATGGGTTTGGGGTCTCAGTCTGTTGTGATCACGCCTACTCTAAGCTTGAAACTCTTATCATTCAGGATCTTTCCCAGGATCAACTGGGGTTGATCTTCAAAGTAATTGCTGTAACCTGCAGACTACAAGCTGAGATATTTAGGACGTGGTTAACATGCGAATGTTGTCCTAAGCACCAAGACTAATACATGAAAAGTTATTAATAAAAAAGAAAAAGAGTCCTGTGAATTGTTGCTCACATTTCAAAGCTATATTAAGAGTTATCGGTAAAGAGTTTCTTAGGGATAAGTGTTGTAAAAGAGAGAAAAAAAATGACAAGACAGATACTATGGACTCCAGAATTAGAGACCAGAAAGTGAAGCAATAACAAATATATATTAGGCTAATTATAATTTATTATCTTAGTATAGGATATTAATTTTTATTATAGTTAATAATTATAATTATTATCTAATAAAAATTAATTATAAGATGTGAGATTAATTATAATATATTAATTCTACTTTAAAAAATAATGCCATAATTGCAAAATAAATTAAAAAAACTTATGATATTGAATTGCAGGGCTTTTATTTGGTTCAAAAGCTTATACATAAATATAGAGTATGGTAATGGTATATATTTATATATTAGTTATTCTTGCTTTCCTAAGTGGAAGGGATCACCTTTGTGTGTATATATGTGTGCATGTGTTTCTATAATTGTCTGATTAAGACAATTACATTTTTTTTTATTTTTTTTTTATTTTATTATTCCCCTAAATATTATTACACCATTTTAGACATACACTTGAAAGATGCTCATGTAGAGTTTTCGTTCTACAGTGTTCCAACACCCATCCCTCCACCAAAAATCCATCTCCCATCACCAATGTCCCCACCTCTCTCCCCTCCCACACCTCAACTACTTGGAGGGTTCTGCATGTCATTTCTCTCCTCTTTTTATCTCTCCCTCCCACCAAACTTTCCTGCTCTTCGTGGAATGCAGCACATTAAAAGACATTACTGTTTCACTATTTTAATGGACCGCTCAGCCGCAAGCAGCCGCGCAGCCTGGGCTCAAACTGGTTTTGTTCTGTTAATCTGGTCATGAGGCAGTTTCCCAGCGTCTGGACAGCGAAAATGGGGGCCAGTGTGATGGGCGAGTCTCATCCGGCTGCTTCCGGGATCCCCCAGAGGCGATGGGCCCACTCCCAAAACCCATCTGCCCTCCCTCGGGCCCCCATAGGTCAGCTGGGCCTGGGGCAAGCAGTACCAGCCTCCCCCAGCCAGCTTGTGGACAGTTACATTTTTAAACTAGTTTCTCTTTCCTCATTGAGTCATTTCTTTATTTATTTTTAATATTTCTGTTATTTATTTTTTTCTTTTTGGGGGTCACCCCAGTGATAATCAGGAATTACTACTAGTGGTACTCTGGGGACCATATGGAATCCAGGGTAGAATCTGGGTTCACTGTTTGCAAGGCAAATACACTACTGCTGTACTTCCACTCTGGCCCCCCCATTAATATTTTGTTATCGAGGGAACAAATTCGGCCACACACCTGTGGAGTAAGTCAGTGTTATTCAAGAGTCTGTGATCAGGAATGGTTTCTCAAAGTACTCAGGAACATACGTGATGCTGGAGATAGAACCAGGGTTACTAAAAGCACCTATATACAAAATAAATGCCTTATGACCTGCCATCTCTTTGATTCCTCCAGATAGGTTCATTTTCAAATAAAACAAGTTATACTTTTTGTGCCATCTACTGCTGCATTATGAAAGATTCCATAGTCCTTTGTCATGGACAATCAGACATATATCTGCAACTGGAATGACTTTCTTTTGTTTTCGAGCTGTTGACTGGATTTCGTAGTTTATTTGTATAATTTTTTTATCAAAAAGCTAAATCTTCATTGATAAGTTATTTTGGGAGGTGAGGATTTGGGAATAGGTTAATCACAAAGGTAGAAATCTCATGATTAAAAATTGTATACTTGTAGTGAATGAAATATTTTCTATTTGATGTTGCATTAAAGTATGTGAAGTCATTTTCTTTCAGATAAACAGGACACTTTTGCTATAAAATTTAATTTGGGGGTAATTTTTTTTTGTAGGAAGGGGGTGGATTTGGGATACCCCAAGGTTTTATTTGTGTCTCTGCATTCAGGGGTCATTCTTGCTGGGACTCTGAAGACAATATGTAATACTGCATTAGAACCAGTCACCTGTGAGTAACCCTGCCTGCTATGCTGTTGATCCACCCTAATTTTTTTTAAGGTCACAAACAGGAGTGCTCAGGGATTAGATGGGTGTCAAGTATGAAACTCATGGCCTCACACAGGGAAGGCCTCCGCTCAGTCACTTCAGCTACTCCATTGATTCTTACATTTTTACAAAGTACTTTAGAGTTCAGTTATAGAAAACATATGGCACCTTTAAAAATAGAGTGTTCTTTCCACCATCATATCCAATTTCCTAAATGAATTATATGATATAGCTATTAATAGAATTTACTATATCTTAATCTTATGTGAGAAGAATAAATTCAAAACAAATGAAAGTAAAACATGTAGTTATCCCATCATACAGAAAAAATGCTTATGTGATATAAGATAAAGCATTTTAAAGTGTGATTTAGAGTTCCTGACTTCATAAAAAGTAAACAATGGTTATTATCTCTGCCTCATTTCTTCAATGGCCATTACAAAATTCCTCACCACTTTTCCACCTACAAATTTTTAAAAGCTTACGTATCTATTTAAGTGTCTTATTTCCTTTGTAATATATATGGGTGAGAAAATAAACTATAAACAAATGAAAGAGACCTAAGGGTTTGAGGAATGCTTTTTTATCTTAGTTGCAAAACTCATATCATAAAATCAATAATAACACACATGGGCATGTACCAAGCTGAAACAACACCAATTCTTCCCCTTTTAGGTGTCTCAGTGCCACGGAGACTTACTATCAAACAGCCATTTACACTGTCTGGCTGCAAAACTTAGTCAGTAATTGAAATTCCCAGGAACCTCATGGACATTTGGAAACCATGTATCTTTTGAAAGTCTATTTTTATGTGACATACAGCCATACCACATCCTATTATTGAATTGTTTATACTCTTCTATCAGTTTGAACAAGACATCAGTTTGATGATTTGCCCAAATATTAGTATTAAATAAAATTGATAAATTGTGTGGGCCACAGTATTCTCTACAGATGAAATATAAATGCATCGAGAAGAATAGGTATATTTAGGCACTGTAACAGATCTACTTATTTTTGACAGCTCTAGATGAGATGATGAGTTTCAGCAAATATCTCTGATGTTTCCAGAGGTAGACAGGGGAGAGACAGTGCTGGAGTTAATATAGAAATGGCTAAACCTAAACCTTTAATTAAGGTTTAGCCTAATTTTTTGTAAACTGGTCTTTTTATTTCTCTTGAGGTACAAGAGTTATTCCCAGGTTCCTAACGGTGTGGACAGAAGAGAATATTCACTTTCCATGATGCCACTGAGGCCAGCGGCTGTGCAGGGTTCCCTCTTTCACCTGGGAGGGCCCGATGGAAGCATCGCAGCGGTGGCTGGCGCTGACAAACCGACTGTAGTGTTCAATAAAGCAGCAGCTTGGCGCGCAACTCTCCTGCTCTTGGACACAGAGAAGGGTGTGGACTGCATCCCTGTGGCCTGTGGAAAACCCGACGGTGGCTGCAGGGTGTAGGAAGGTCAGAGGACTCGCCCACTGGACACCTGCGGGAGTTCACAGACTCTCTAGAGCCTCTGGCTCTCACAAAGGGTCATTTCAACCCCTCCCCTGTTCCCTGGCAGCTCACTCAAGGCCTGATGCCTGCGCCTGTTTCAAAAAGTGACTTCACGATGGTGGCGGTGGTGGGGGTGGAGAGAAAGAAAAGAAACATGCCCCAAGCTTCACTTTTGCCTTCCAGAACCCTCTTCTCGAAAGGTTTTTCTCCAGCCCCAGAGGAGGTGAGCAGAGAAGCCCACATTTACATCAGGGCTCACAGCCAGGACTCTGGCCTCCCCTCAGGCACCCAATAACAAAGCCAAAGGAGATAGTGTGCCCTTTCCTTGAAAATAATTTAAAATATATTTGTCTCCAAAGGTGGGTTTTGTTGGGGGCGAGGGGCCTTGCTCGGAGACTCCAATGCCGGGAGGAAGCCCAATACTGGGCGGTTTCTCTCGGGGTAGGGGTTGGAGGGGTCTGCCGGATATGGCTGATGAGTTGTTGGATGTTAAGCATGCAAAGCAGCTCAGAGTTTTAATTCATAAAACTCAACTCCATCTAAACCTTTACTGTTCTATAATTAAATTTTTACTTACCCTTATTGAAAATGATTTTGATTGCAGACATTGTTGCTAATATTACCCTTCTATCATTATTTCTATTTGCCCATCTTCCCAAACCTGAACTATATTTTCACATTGTTAATTATCATATTCTTTTTCTGAAAAATGAACGACTATTAAATCCAACTTGTCTTCTTTCCCTCATTAGCTCTTGCCCTTTGCAAACCTACCTCACTATACCATTGTATACCCTTAGATGACATGAAATATATATAAATCAAGTTTTCCATTGAGCTAATATATGTGGACATTTTCACAGATTAAATATCTGAAAAAAAATGAATTATAAATGCTACTTATATTAATCCATTATTATGCATTTAAAAAATTATGTGGGCTGTTACCTGATAGGACTAGAGCTAACTTCTTGCTATGCCATCAGAGACCATTTTTTGGGAGAACCATTTGTGGTGCAGGGACCAAAACCAGATCTTTTGCATGCATGGCGATTGCTGTGTATTATTGCACTGATACCTATGTGCCAAAAATCTTGATCCATTATCCATATTTGAGTTTCTCCCTACATCTTGGCTATTGTAGCAAGTGTTTCAATGAATTAAGCATGCATATACCCTTTTTAGACAAGATTTTATACTTAGGAGGTAGATGTAATGAGGAGATGTCCTGGGTCACATGAGAGCTCTCTGGCTATTTTTTATATTTTTGAGAGATCACAATTTTTATTTCTGTAGAATATAAACCGATTGCTTTCTCACCAATAGAATATCACGATTCCTTTTAACCACAACCACACCAAAACTGACTGTTTCAAGCTATTTTATATGTGACATCATTACTGGCCTGACATATCACAATGTTTTTTGATTTGCATTTCCATTTTCACAAGTGATGCAGTCTGCTGAACACTTCTTAATATCTCTGCATGCTCACATGTGAAGTCCCTCATGGTTACATAGTGGTCACCAGGATATTTCAAACTCTGCCTTGTCTTCTCATTATGAGTTATTAATTTTAATTTCACCACAAATAACAGGATACAAAATTGAAATTATCACTTAAATTTGGCAATATGTTTTTCCAAATCGAAAGTTATCTGATACTTAATTTCCTTAGGGAATTAATAAAAGATTAATTTCTAATCTTTATTTAAAATGAGACCAAAAGTAGTTAAATGATTCTTTGTGTTTAACTTTTCACTTACTTGAAATCATTTTTATATGCATTTAAAATACTAATTTATTTCAATAAACAACAAAAATACATTTGGTGGAAACTCCCAAGCATTGTTCAGGAAGCCTGGAGGCCCCCACTGTTGATTTTTTGGCCAATATGGTCAGTGGTTCAGCAATAGGGCTTGGATAGTAAAGGTATCGTGGTGATAAAGTGTTGAGAATACCCAGGATACCCAGATGGTGCTGGATGACTCCTTAACTGCACTTGGCAATGCTCAGGAACCAGGTGGTAGGAGGACTCCAATCTAGGTTGTTCAATACATGTGCCCTAAATTCTGCACAAATGCCCAATCCATATGCTAAACATTTTTTCAAATTTCACCTAAATTCACTGAAGCCTTGATGATTTGTGATTGTAAACAAAATGAACGAATAACAAAACAAGTGTCACTCTCTTCTCTTCATCGCAGTATCACTGATTCCCATTCATCATAAATTTGCTTGAGTGGGCACCAGTAACATCTCCATATGTCCTGTCTCATGCTGGTAGAGCCCAAGGGAATCTGCTTGCTCCAAGAACATAAAGAGCCTCAAACCATTCCATCAGGTCATGGGAATGAGGTCTATAATTGTTACTGGTATTTGGCATATCAAATATGATATGGGTAGCTTGCCAGGCTCTGCCATGCGGGTGTCATACTCTTGTAGTCACCTCTGATCTCCAGCATTTATTGATGAACCACACGGCCGCTTGCAGTTGCATGAGCCGGGCTGTGATCAGCTCAGCTGATGGGTGGAGTTCTGACGAGAGGGGAGTCGGATGTGGAAAATGACTGCCCTCATAGATAGGGGGTTGTCTGACTTCTTGCGAGGCTCAGCTTGGGTGGCGGGCCAGGGCTAGAACCCGTCATCCCTCCCAGGTATTTCTTGAGCGACTGGGCACAGGGAGAGCTAGCAGCTCTGCCCCATGTTTGTGAGTCTCATTCTATTCCTCTAGGAATTAAAAACCTGGTAAATATATCAAATTACTATCAGCCTATGGTTATCATGAAATTTAGGGCAGGCATTTCTCATAGTGGGAAAAGCACAAAGGTTAGTGAGTTTTAAGATAGTGACTGAATACCAGGGAAGGACTGTCAACAAAGCACATCAGTGTGTGGGAATTAAAGACATGGTTTAGTAACAAGCAGAACCAAAAAAGTATTGTATATTTCAAGGTAGAATACCAGAATTGAGAGAATACTATCCGATAGAAGAGAAAAAATACACAAAGAATAATGAAACAAATTACCTAAGTTTCTACAGAATCAAGATTCAAAATTCTCCTAAGAATTTAGCAGCTCTCTTGGTTTGCCAGGGACTCTACTGATTTTCAAACTGATTTTCTCTATGTCTGAGTCAGATCATTCATTCTAGAGAGTCATGGGAAACTGATTACTAATAGAAAAATCACAGTCAGCAAATTCACAAAGTTAGAGAAAATACTTAGGTTGCAGAATAGGTAAAGAATAAATTAAAGAAGATTCCAGTCAAACTCTATAAAGGATAACATCAGAAAGAAAAAAATGCAATTGACAGTCGGTGATATGACTCAGTAGTAAAGCCCATGCCCTACATGTGTGAGACCTGGATTTGACAAACTGAAAGTAAAAGTAACAAACAAAACTCTGGCCTCTGTAAGCACTGCCAGTATAGTACTGGTAACCCTAGAATCCCTTTGGAGACCTTCACCCAAAAATAAATAAATAAAAAAAGGAAAATGAGCTGAATGGACTCTGTGATCAAAGAAAGATAAATTAAAGCATAAAATCAAATTAGTCAAAATGAAATGAAGAAAAAATAAGATATTGATACTGAATAGAGTTTTGGAAACACAGAGAGACTGTTTTTGGCAGCGTAATATTGTTAAAAATGATACTGAGACAAAAGGACTTTCAAAGTTTGCAAGAGAATATTTTTCAGCAAACCATACGTTAGTTGCCTTGAGCTTATGCTACTATGAAAATATTCCCCAAGGGGCTTATTCTCTATTTTTTTAGGAGAGCAGATGTTTATTGTTGACAAACTATTATCTCAAAGATCAGAAAGTTGTATAGTTGAAAAATGTCTCTCCTTCATGAAGGTGAAGAGCAAGAAGATTACTAGGGAGAGTGGCATCGCTATTACCTCTAGTTAATCACTTTTACTTTTGGAGCTACTTATAGACAAAATCTGAACTATAAGGCACAGTTCAAAAGATTAGCAGAGTAATGGATTCCATATCTAGTAATAAGATAGAAGGTTCATGACACAGCACACACACACACACATACACACACACACACACATATATATATATATAATTAATTTCATTCCATATTGGATGCATTAGTCTTTGGTATTTCTTTTCCATATTCACCATGAGCTCTTTTACTTAGAAATGGGGGATTTTCTGTGCAGGCATGTATCACCTAACTGCTTCAATTTATTGTGGAACACACAATTATTCTATAGTGTCAGCTTTCACAAGAACATTACTCCAAGGAAACACCAAGGACCTTTGTACCCAGGCCACAGATGACTTTGTTACTCCAGGCAGGAGATAGTCACTGCATCTGATTGTCAGCAGACTGATATCTCTGGAGCAATTTCCACTGGCCTGATCTTAAATTAAGTATAAAACCCCCATGGAGGCTGGAACGCCCCGACAAGATCTACATGGCCTTGACCCCTGACTCTCCCATATGGTCCCCTGGAGTCTGCCAGGAGTTATCCCCTGAGTGCAAAAACCACGGAGTAATCCTTAAAATCCGCAAATTATCACCCAAAATACCAAAAACAGCAAATAAAAAATCTCCATGCTACACCAGTCTCTGTTGCAAAAGTGTGCAAGCCTTCAAAGCAGGTATCATAGTACATACTCAGGAATACTCTGTGATACAGAACTGTCACCAGTTTCACTCAATGGACTATAGTGTTGAATTATAATTTTACCAATATCAAACACCAATAACAATTGTGAAATTTTTCTGTCCTTTGCCTTGTGAATTTCCATCATACCCAAATGCAGAAAAGTATTAATGATTTCACTCCACAGTCTTTGGAAATGGAACCTTCAGTGAGACACATGCTGAGCTTCTTTTCTAATGCCCAGAGTTTCTGTGTAGATTCACCAAAAATGTTCTCTGTATATTCATGAAAATAGCTCATTCTGTACAGAGAATTAAGCATTCTGATTGTGACTCTCTCAGTATGTAGTTAGTGTGCTGTCGACCATTTGTTGATGAATACATTGGCATAGTATCACTCTTCCAGAGTAAGTAGATATAAAGTCAGATCAAATTTAGCATAAAAGTAAAAAATATTGCTACTGCTTGAGTGTCAGAATCAGGGATCAGGAATACAACAAAGATAACAAAGAGGAAATGTCTGTTTTAGGAACAACAAATATGAGGATTAGGAGACAGGTTAAGTGATAGACTTGATATCAAATACAAGACCCCCTGTTCTCTCCATGGAGCACTGAAGCACTGGCCTCTATAAATTAAATTAAAAAAAAATTGAAACCTGTAATTTTCCAGCTTTTAAGGAGGAAAACACTAACATTTCAAAAAATACAACATGTTTCAAAAATAAATAAGAAAAATAATGATGAATGTGTAGGAATTAGTGTTTGGGTTAAATGGAATTTGTATTACTTTTATTATTATATCATCATGAATTATACAACTACAAAGCCGTTCATGATTGGGTTTCAGTCATAAAAGCATTCCAGGACCCATCCCCTCCACTAGTGCACCCTTTCTAACACCAATGGCCCCAGATTCGGTCTCTCTTCCGTCAGCCTATCTCTATGACAGGCACTTTTTTCTTCCTCTTCCTCTTCCTCTTCTTCTTCTTCCTCCACTTCTTCCTATTCCTCCTCCTTCTTCTTCCTCCTTTTCCTCATCCTCCTTTTCTTCTTCTTCTGCTTCTTCTTCTTCTTCTTCTTTTTTCCTCTTCCTCCTTCTATTCTTCTTCCTCCTCCTTTTTTCTTCTCCCTCTTCCTCTTCTTCCTCCTCCTCCTGCTTCTTCTTCTCCTCCTCCCTTATTTTCTTTATCCTCTTCCTCCTTCTACTTCTTCCCTCTTCTTACTCCTCCTCCTTCTTTTTCTTCCTCCTCTCCTCCTACTCCTCCTCCTCCTTCTTCTTCCTCCTCCTCCTTCTTCTTCCTCCTACTCCTCCTTCTTCTTCCTCCTCCTCCTCCTCTTCCTTCTTCTCCTTCTTCTTTTCTTTCTCCTCTCCTTCTACTTCTTCTTCTTCCTCCTCTTCCTCCTCCTCCTTCTTTCTTCTTCCTCCTCCTCCTCCCTTCTCTTCTTCTTCTTTCTCTTTCTCCTCCTCCTCCTTCTTCTTCCTCTTCTTCCCTCCTCCTCCTCTTCCCTTCTCCTTCTCCTTCTTCTTCTTCCTCCTCCTCCTTCTTCTTCTTACTCCTCCTCCTCTTCCTCCTCCTCCTCCTCCTCCTTCTTCTTCCTCTTCTTCTTCTTCTTCTTCTTCTTTCTCCTCCTCCTCCTTCCTCCTCCTTCTCCTTCTTCTTCTTCCTCTTCTTCCTCCTCCTCCTCTTCCTCCTTCTTCTCCTCCTTCTTCTTCCTCCTCTTCCTTCTTCTTCTTACTCCTCCTCCTCTTCCTCCTCCTCCTCCTCCTCCTTCTTCTTCTTCTTTCTCCTCCTCCTCTTCCTCTCTCCTCCTCCTCCTTCTTCTTCTTCCTCTTCTTCCCTCCTCCTCCGCTTCCTCCTTCTCCTCCTCCTTCTTCTTCTTCCTCCTCCTCCTTCTTCTTCTTACTACTCCTCCTCTTCCTCCCTCCTCCTCCTCCTCCCTCCTTCTTCTTCTTCTTTCTCCTCCTCCTCTTCCTCCTCTCTCCTCCTCTTCCTCCTCCTCCTCCTTCTTCTTCTTCCTCTTCTTCCTCCTCCTCCTCTTCCTCCTTCTCCTCCTCCTTCTTCTTCCTCCTCTTCCTTCTTCTTCTTACTCCTCCTCCTCTTCCTCCTCCTCCTCCTCCTCCTCCTTCTTCTTCTTCTTTCTCCCTCCTCCTCTTCCCTCCTCCTCCTCCTTCTTCTTCTTCCCTCTTCTTCCTCCTCCTCTTTCCTCCTTCCTCCTCCTCCTCCTTCTTCTTCTTCCTCCTCCCCCTCCTTCTTCTTCTTACTACTCCTCCTCTTCCTCCTCCTCCTCCTCCTCCTCCTTCTTCTTCTTCTTCTTCTTTCTCCTCCTCCTCTTCCTCCCTCCTCCTCTCCTCTTCCCTCCTCCTCCTTCTTCTTCTTCTTCTTTCTCCTCCTCCTCTTCCTCCTCCTCCTCCTTTTTCTTCTTCCTTTTCACTCTCTATCTTCCTGTCTCTGTCTCTCCTTTCTGCTCTACATTGTGACTTACAATAAGTACATTAATAGGTTATCATGTATGTCTCTTTTGCCTATATTTGATACTCAGTTCTGTTCTGGCTTTACCATTCCAACAATTATGAACACACTGGTCCTTCTTTAGCTTATCTAACCTCTGATGCCCACATATTTGTGGTAGATTCCAATCCTGTATAAGTCCTTTTTGGCCCCCTTCCTGGTCATGGATATTAGTCTCATACTATTTTTTAAATGAAATTTGTCTGTATATCGATTGACATGTACAGTATCAAGCTGAGTGGAATTTCTTCAGAAGAAAAAGACAGATAGAGAATGATCAAATGGCTGCATTCATTTGCAGGATAAAAAGTGAAATAAATAATTTTGAAATAGTCACAGGTGACTTTTCAGTATATCAGGTAGTCATATATTGTAGAATAATAAATAAGAATATACATAGAAAACTGTCATAAAAAGTTTGCATGCCCATGAATGATAGTTCTGGTCTGCAAAATTTTCTTATCTCATTTAGATACATTTAATTATTACATTCTTATGAAAAAAATGAAAATATCTATCCTGAATCTTTAAGCACAAGATAATTTACAACTTGTCTATTCTTTCTGAACTATCAACTCATAGGATCAGATTTTCTCAGGTCATTGTAGGTGATGGATGAATGTGTCTGTGGAAACAGAAAATGTAAAATATTTATATACATTTAAAAGTTACATACACAAACTATTTAGAGAATAGAACTACTGTACATATAGATACCATATATAGTACCCTATATGGTGCCATGATTCCTGCCTGGAATTACCCATCAGTTCCAAGTCAAAGCCAACCTCTGTGCACTGCTAGATGTGGCCCCAAGCCAAAAAAATTGAACAAATAATTGTTGAATTTGTATTAAGAATAGATACAATCTTATCTATAAGTAAAAATGAAATGTTTAACATTAGAAATGTTAACACCTAACATTGCTTATTTTTATATTTTCCTGCTCTTTTGGTGTGTTCAGAGATCACTTGCTTATAAGATAAAATAGAAGATGACCATACATGTCTATTTGCTAAACATACATTTCGTACTCAAAATTCTCTCATGCATAAATTTTTATATTTACTTGATAAATCAAATATATTCATTTTCCATGTTTACATATAAAACTAAAAGTATTATCTCTTTTTAAAAGGCAGATCATCCCATAATTAAAAATATATTTTATTTTCTAGTGATTCCAGAAATATTTTTATGTACCTGCAACACATTTTCACCTAGTTATTCAGCACAAAAGATTTTAAATTTACACATAGATTCTTATGAAACTAAACCTTAAAACTATGGTGAATACCATTTCTGTAACATGTACTTTTTCCTAGAAAAATGTTTTTTTGGTGAATTCCATTAAATTGTTTTTTGAAAAGAAAGCGATTTGTGTACATGTGCACACATATGTGCACATGCGCACACACATATTAATCTTAGAGTTTTGTAATGGGCTGGGGATAGGTGAAAATTTTCCAAATGATCATGTTTATATCATCTGGATTAAAATCATAGTTATTAGTTACATCTAAGCATTTATAAGTATCCTACCTTTTTTAGAATTAAACATAATAATCAAATGTAATAAAAAAAGCAAGGACTGTAGAACATATTGAATAGCTATACTGAAATGGAATATTTTAAGTCATTCTTCTGATTATAGTTTTTCACTAATAAATTTTAGAGTAGCATAATATATATTACATATATTACATATAATGTATATTAATATTCTTTAAATCAATGAACATGAGACAGAGAAGCATCTTGAACTCCCTGCAAACCTCAATGAGCTTGGTTACCATGTGGATATGGTCGATTGTGCTGAATCCTTTTCGGAAGTCAGTTTGCTCGCATGGCTGTCCTTCAACTAATGTCCTGCCAATCCTGTTATGGATGGAACTGCGTGGAGCACAGCTTGTAGATGACAGACAACAGGCAGATGGGGCGAGAGTTGAAAATGTTGTGAATGTCTCCCTTCTTGAACAGTAGAACTGTGCTGCTGTTTCAATTGTGAGGGTGCCTTGCATTCAGACAGGTAGTGTGTAAAGAGCTGAGCCATATATTGATGAGTACTGATGGCAGATTCTTCCCAGGTGTTTGGTTCTGACTTTGTCTGGGCCAGTGCTGTTTGCTTTTTTACCGACAAAATGGCATGCCTGATTTCCAGAAGGGAGACAGTTGAGAACTACACATCCTTTCTGTGGAATTTGGTATGTGGGCAGATGGACATGGCAATCAAATAGATCCAAGTAGAAGTCATGGATATCTCCTTTTGCCTTTCTGGAAGATGTGATAGATCCATTTGGACATCAGAGGGCAGTAATCTTGGTCTTATAGTTAGCTAAAGATAGGATGGAGTTGAGAATGCTTTTCTCGGCTTCTGTTGCATCGGCCAGTATTTCTGCTCTTCTCTCTTTGAGGTCTTCCTTTATGGCTTCTCTGCACTGCTTTGTGAGCTTGGATGTTAGCATTTGTTTGCCTGAGGTTCATGCCTTGCCACGTTGGATAATAAGCTCTTGAAGACAGTTTTTTGAAGATTGGAAGACAGGTGTCCTTTTGTGGCTTTCTTTCTCTGCATTCTTAGCACAATCATGGAGGTCCTGAACCAGTCTGTTGTATTCTTCATTTATGTCGTCAATGATGTCATATCCCCATGTTACCACAATGATTCCAAAAAGTTCCCAGTCAGTAGGTGGTCATTCTGGGAGTTCTCTTCTTAAACTTTGCAGCTTTTTCTCCCCGTTGTGTGAAGTAGAATTTTGCATGAAGGAGACGGTGATCCGTTCTTGTTTGGAATTTTGGGACAACAGCGACATCGGTCAGGCAAAACCGTCAATTGAATATGATGTGGTCAATTTCATTGTGGAACTGTCCATCAAAGAGATTCCCATGTCCAATGTTTTGATTCAGCCTTCTGGAACTGTGAGTTCCATGAAAGGTCTTGGTAGACATGATGAACTCAGATAGTCTCTCACCCTTTTCGTTCCAT
>JAJIBD010037937.1:0-22166 GCA_021461705.1 Cryptotis parvus
TCCCCCCCACTGGTATAAACACTAGCTGAAATAGCGGAAATAATAACCCATCATTTTATAGACATTCTGAAAGACAAGGAAAAATGATGAATAGAATAATAATATGAAGAGCTCTGAATTTTAAACAAGATCAGCACAGATATCACCTGTTTTGATCTTAGACATATGGACAGTGAAATTTTGGGAGATAGAGAAAAGATATACAGTGTCTTCTCGTAAATGCCCCTATTTTATGAAAAATGCTGTACCTTTCAAAGTTATGTCTTGAAATAAAATGAACAAAACACCAGAAGCTTGTGTCAGAAATCAATAGAACTTAACTTGGTTTGATATTGTACCAATTTAAGCTTACATCATAATTCTGACTTCCCTTCTTAATGGCGAGAGTCGTTGTTACTGCTCTAAGCAAATAGAAGTCTACCCCAGTCCCCTCCACCTCACACACACCCCAATTTACTTGCATCACAAAACTGTTGTAATGCGGTTTTGAGTCTCAAAGAGAGGAGGCTGGAGTTCTAAGTAAAATTGTTTGCTAAAGACCAACAATAATGAACTGACTATAATGAACATGAACTGACTATAATGAACAAGGTAAGGCGGTACAAATTATACCCTGCATACATGTAGCACAAAGGTGAATTTGCCACTTTGCCACATGATTTGAGGCAACTGCATTATTCCATTAAAATGTATTTGAAGGGTTGGAGCAATAGTACATCGGGTAGGACTCTTGCCTTGCATGTAGCCAATATGGGTTTGATCACCAGCATCCCATATGGTCCCCCACGCATCATCAGAAGTAATTCATGAATGCACAGCCAAAGCGTTACCCCTGAGCATCATCTCAGGGTATCCCCCAAAAAGAAAGAAAAAAAGCATTTGGAGTTTTGTCTTGGTTTCTAGTATAACAAACAAGAATGAAGAAAATGAAAGCAAACCCAATAAGTTGCTACAAACTAAACAGACATAGTTTAAATGTCAACAAAGTACAGACAACTGTGTCTATACAAACTATTGTTTATGTACACTATCACCATCATCACTGCCAACCTAACAACTAATACTATTTACTTGTTGCTAGATAATGCTTCTACAGTATTTACCTTTTATTATTTTATCATATATACCAGCAACCTCATTATTCTATGTTCAAATTTTATGATCTTAGATGGCCAATACTCCTCTATGTGTCAGTCTTCTCATTTTTGAAACTAAACTGTCTTTAGTTTGAACTAGATCATTTCTCAGGAGCCATTCCATTCTCACATCTTGGGTCTTCATCTTTAAGAAAAGGCAGTGTTTGAAATTTAATGATTAAAAATCATAATTACACATTGCATAATTCGATGGCAGTGGAAATAAGACGAGGCTCTGAGAAAGCAATTGGGCTTTGGGGTAGCATAGAATTGTGGAAGCAGAAGCACCTTGGAGCTGGAAAGAGCAGATTTCTAGTACCAGCACCATTTCTCCTTTAGCTTCATGGCTATGATGAGATGCTTGACCTCTGTGAACTGAAGTTCCTTTATCTTATAAAGTGTGTAACAGCTTCAGTGAATTATTGAAAATAACTGTTACTGTGAGGAAAGATTCCTTGGCATAAAATTTTTGCTCCATAAAGCTGCACATACATCCCAAAAATTAGTCTAAATTAGTGCAGTTTAGGCTCTAGCACTGGGTGCTTTTCTGGGCTCTAAGCATCCTTTTCTTGGAAGCGTCATGTGACAACTGTACTGAAATACTGAAAAGAATGCAGAGAGTTGGGCTGAATATTATTTTTTTTAAATCATAGACATTTTTAGAACATAACAGTTATAGGCACTTGCACTTTTCCACCCATACCCAAATTCCCATTCTCCCTCCTACTGATTCTACCCCATGGGGATCACAGTTGCATTCTTCACCCATGGATTTTCAAATGCAGTTCACTGAATGCCAGACTCCTGGGAATAGCATAAAAGCTTAAACTTGGAAAAATAAATACTCCATCTGATCGGATTAAATACTAACTAGAAAGTTTTATCATCACTGTTGAGATAAAACATTCCCACTGTACTTGAACTATGAAACTGAATTGTTAAGAGCCATTTCACCAGAATGGTCATAACATAATATGACTGAGAACAGAGTTGCCATAGGGAGATGCAAAGATTTTTAGGATGTGGATCTAGGCATTAAAGTCATGTATGGACCTATGACCTCTGTGTTAGTTCAGGCTGCTATAACAAAGTAGCATGGAGGAGCTTGTTGAAAATAACAGAAATGTGTTTCTCAGGGCTCTAGGGATTGGAATTCCAGATCAGTAGGGGTCTGGTAAAATTTATATTATGGGTTAAAGACTTTTTTTAAAAAAACAGTATCCTCATGTGGCAAAATGAGGGCAAGAAAGCTCTCTGGGGGTTTCTCTTTATAAAAGAGAATTTTTATTTATGAAGGTTCCTCCTAATCACCTTCTCGAAGTCCCACTTTCTAATGCCATTACACTGGGGGCTAAGATTTCAATAAATGAATTCAGTGGAAGTACCCTAACATTGTCAATGGTGACTCTATGAATCAATAAGTTCCTTTTTGTGCATATAAACTAATACATTCATTTCTTGATTAAGTCATTTTTTCTGTTAGTTGAGACCCCCAAATATCCTCAAAAACAACAAATAGGATAATAGAATTAAATTTCTTGAAAGAAATTGCCTATGGCTAGAGAAACTATTTCCAATTCTCTCACCTAATTCTCCTCAAGTACTGGATGGAAACAAGTCTACCACTATTATTTTGCAAGCTGCCTCATTTGCAAATGTCAGTGACAGGGAAGTCACACACAAAAGAAAAGATGAATAGCATCACCCTTAGTTCAAATGCATGGTCAACATGTACCTAAGCTGTTCCTTCTCTCTGGTGGTTTGTATCAGTGTAATTAATGAAAGCCTTAGAAATTAAATAAATGAAAGTATATTATATGTATTTTATTTATGCTTGATTGATTGGCTCTTCCCTTTTACTACTACCATTTAGCAAAATCTATTTGTCCTGACTTTTCAATCATTCACATTTATATGTGTTTCCCAAGCAAAAACAAGTACAAGGAAGCATTTTAATCAAACTCAATCTTCATTTTAGATTAGTTTTGAATGCTCATTCCGTATAACATTTTCACCAGGTTTATTAAGAAACATGAGGTGTTATCATACTTGACCTCAAAGAGTAAACAATGTAGTTGGCGTCGTCACTTTCTTTTCTCACTAGAGTAGTCATCGAACAACCAAAGGATATTTCAAGTTACTGTTTTCAGGAATTTTTTAATTCTCAAAGTCTTTCAGTAAAACTGGTAGAAGAGAACTCATACAATGGGTTGGTGTTAATTCTGCTTCTCTCATTTTTTGTGAAAGTGCTGATGGAGAAGTTGATGCAAATGAAAAACAGACTGTAGGACAAAGGTCTAAGAGACCTGTACCATCTCAAGGCAGATCAAAAAGAGAAATCTAGGGCATGAAAGTTTGTTAGTGCCAAATTCTTCTACACAAACTATAGAATATTCTTTAAAATCAGAGCGTTTATTAAGTGGTGCTCTAAATTTTACCTAAAATTTGGATAAAATCCAAATGTAAGAACTAACTCACATTCCTTTTAATGTATTTTAAGTTCTACATTTGTCACTTAAGGTTCTTCATCCCCCTAGTGCAAACTAACTCTAGTCTCACTCCTTTCTCCTCTATCATATCACTCATCTCAGCCATTACTCCTCTACTCTCTCCTGTTAAACACATTCGGTGGACTTTCATTGCTATGACATTGATTTCTCTACCTAAAGAAACTTTGTTCCCCCTTTCTAATGAAGCTTTTCCTGACCTCTTTAGCCAAAGGACATATTCCCTCCCTCTCAACACCTAGCATCTTATTTTTCTTCTTTTAATTTGACTTGCACTTAGCTGTCATTTAATGCATATAAATTTCACCCCCAACTACATTGTTTACTCTTTGAGGTCAAGTATGATAACACTTCATGTTTCTTAATAAACCTGGAGCAAATGTTATACAGAATAAATATTAAAAACCAACCTGTAAAATGAGGATTGAGTTTGAATAAAACGTTTCCCTGTATTTGTTTTTGCTTGTAGTTTTTTCTTGTGACAATAAGGATCTGAGCATCTCATCTGGAGAAGAATAAACGTGAATGACTGGGAAGGAAGGACAAATAGATATTAGCCAAGTGGTAGTAGTAAATGGAGAGACCAATCAACCTAGCATAAATAAAGCACATATGATATACTTTCATTTATTTAATTCTAAGGTTTTCACAAATTATACTCACACAAACCACAATTGTAGCAAGATTGTTCCCAACATATATCTGGGCCAGAAAAAATTGTGCAGTCCCCAATAATGCCAAAGCATCTCCTTGCAGCTGGAAGGTGATATATTCTGAAAGGATTATAGTTACTCAATATGCACAAGAGAAACTTTGAGTCAGTGTGGGGATAACCAAGCCTAGGACTTCAGGCACAAGAACTGTGCAGAGGCAGTGAAAAAATTGAACTAAGGACATCCATCCTTGTCTCATACTTCTTGGCAAATAGGGCAGAAGTTACAGCTAAGAAATCAACACATCGGGCATTTTGAGAATCATTCTAACGATACTGTGCAATTTTGACTCTTTTCGGCTGAAATGCCTTCCTTTATTTCAGCGTGTTTTCTTCTTTTCTCCTTCCTACATGTTACATGAATATAATGTTAGGGGGTTACAGGGACCATTCTAAAAACCCCAAGGCAATATTGAGATATATAACTGTTCACCAAATCTAGGAACAGAGAAATAAAAGAACTATGAACTCCTACAACTATAGGGTTGGACTGGGTTTAACCACCTTTCCAAATGTTAGAGAAAAATAAATGTCTTGTTTCTGCCATTATTATGTGTCTCTTTATCCAATGACCAAAAAGCACAAATTTTACTTCAAAGATGTATTAAAACTAAATGACAATGGGTTTGCATGCATAAATTCATTTATGTCTTATTATCCTTCATACCATTTCTACAAGACTTAACTATGTAGTAAATAAATTTTGTTCTAGAAATCAGTTCTGATTAAAAGTTATTTTTTCCTAATTTTACCAACGTGTGAGATTGAAACATTTAAAAATATTACTAATTTATATGTAATACTTGCAAACTCTCTTCTTCTGGCCCCTCTCCACAGATCAGGTGGAGACTTTTCTTTCCTTACTCAGTGTACTTTCTTCTGTTACATTTCATACATAAAACTTCCTTTACAAACTCCTTGACCAGTGTTCATTCATTCTTCAAAGTCTATCTGATTTCTTAATTTACAGAGTGATACTGTTTGTCAATGCTGCTTATACATTCTTCCATATTTGAGTTTCACAATCAATTATTTACATCAAGCTATTCAATGCTGAGTGATAATCTCTTTACCTTGCTTTTTTAGATATTTAACACATGGAAGTCTTATTCTCTATGTTAAACTGTTACTTCTTTGAAAGGGGCCACATTTTTTAAAGAAATGTCCAAATGAGATCAGTGTACACAAGACCTACATTTTTGTTTGTTTTTATTGGTGGGGGGCACACCCAGTGATATTTAGGACTTACCCTGCCTCTACATTTAGGAATCACTCCTGGCAGTGGTGAGGAGCCTTATCAGATCCTGGGGATCGAATACAAGTAGCAGCATGCAATGCAAATACCTTACTTGCTCTATTATCGCTTTGGCCCCAAGGATATTATTTTTGTGCTTTAAAGCCAGAACAAATTTGTGTCCCTTCTTCAATTTCCCAGAGTCTTAATACCTAGCACAAACTTGGAACAGAAAAACCTAATAAATACATGTTTAACGTAATTGAAAACTTTTTGCCTTCTTTAGGTCATGATGCCAGAATGGAAAAAAAAATTCAAATGGTTTTCAATCAAAAATTTCAACTGATGATTTAAAGTGCCTGCCTGATGAACCTGCTGTACTGGAACAAACAAGCACAATTGAAAGAACACAGAGTTAGCCAGGGACAAAATGGAAAAATACCACGCTGGTCAAGAACTGTTTTTAAACTCTCTGTTTCCTTCACTGAGCAAAGAATTTACTGAATACAATCAAAGACTTTTTTTAGTTAAATGTCAGTGAGTTATTTTCTACCTGGAGGAAGCAAAAAGCTGAGCTTGACATCTTTTAAAAAAAAAGTAGATGGGGCCAACCTTTTCTCGAAGACTTGCTTTATCAGTACAAGTAGCTTGCATATTTTGAATTTTTATTAGAATGTCTGGCACAAAATAATTATCATTTCTACCTGTAATTTGTTTTGGAGGAGGTATTTTTTAATGCTAAGTCAAAGATTAAGTGTAACATTTCATTTAATTTTCAATTTTCCATTTCCTTTATATCTTAGAAACAGAAATTACTTTTATTAAAGTATGAGTTAAAAGTCAAAACAAAATGTGATGGCAGTTTGAAATTCAAGTGTTAAAAAGAGAGAGTCAAAAGGCAAGAAATTAATATTCACATCTGAGAATTAAAGCAACTTGCCAACAAATAAAAATGTAACAGGTAATTCAATGACTATCTTTAAAAGGTCTAGAAATTTCCAGCTGATAAAGGTAAAAAATAAAGACAAATTTCTTCATTTTTTTATATAATGGATGTGTGCACATTATGAAAAACTAGAAAATAAATATAAGAGGAGAAAAAATATTTTCAAATATCCATGAACTCAATAATAGAAAAGAGGAGCAACTTTTTTTTTTTTTTTTTTTTTTTTTTGCTTTTTGGGTCACACCTGGAAATGCTCAGGGGTTACTCCTGGCTCTGCACTCAGGAATTACTCCTGGCAGATGGGATGCCGGGGATTGAACCAGGGTTAGCTGCATGCAAGGCAAATGCCCTACCTGCTAGAGTATTGCTCCTGCCCCAAGGAGCAACTATTGTCATCTGGAGGAATTAACTATTAGAAATACACAATGTTAATGAGATGATGAGGTGAGATCCTTTCTAATTCATCTGGGGAATTAACTATTAGAAACAAATATATTGTTAATGAGATGGTGAGTTAGATGCTTTTTGGTATCCCGTAACTGAGGGTCAGACCAGTGGAGGATTGAAGGTTTATACTCCAGGCACAGGGGGCCACTTTTATTCCTGCAGTCTTGTTGGGAGCTACCATGCTAGTGCCAGATTCAATCCCTTCCATTCATAGCTTTCCAGAGTTGAAAAAGAATTTTAAGAGGTTCCTTCTTCTTTTCTCAGGTAAAGAGAAAGAGATAGCTTTCTTGCCCTATAGTCTGGAGAAAAGAAACCCAAAATAGTCATTCTTAAATATTAGGAATGCCTATAATGAGACAACATATCTTATTTTCTGGCTAGCGAACTAGCTGCTGGCTTAGGTACAGACCCCCAAATAGAGAGTCTAAGGATCACTTCGTCACTTGATCACTTGAATCCGTTATTCATCAATTTGCTCGAGCAGGCGCCAGTAACATCTCCATTTGACCCTATCACGTGCCAATGTAGTCCAATGGCATCTGGTTGCTTCAGGTATATGAAGAGCCTCAAACCTTTCCTTCAGGGTCTTGAGAAAGAAGTCTGACCATCTTGTAGGTGGGCCACGTGATCTTTTGACGTCCCAGGGGATCCAGTCAGTAACGGCTCTAGTCCAGCGATTTTCCTCCAAATTACCATGAATATTCTACCTTCTGAGAGTCTAAGGAACATTTGAATAACAAGACCTATGCACACTCTTTCTTCTCATCAATACTGAAGGAATTGGGTCCTGGAAGAGGAAAAATATGTACAAACATCTAACCACATTATGTGCCTTGCAGTACTCAGTGCTCACTCCTGGATCACACATTCAGGAATCTGCATGCAAGGTTCCAGATTCATTAGCAGAATCTATTCTGTTTAAGACACCACTCCACTAAAAATCCCTGCAGAGACACCAAACCACTAAAATTCCAGGAACTTGGTGTTCAGGCTTAGAACTATGGTGTTACTTGGCATGAGGCTAATAATACAATCCCATAACTTCAGTAGCGCCAACAGCCCACCTCCCACAGGCTCTGTCATGTTAACTCATTAGCCCACTTATGCAGATCTTAAAGCGTCTAGACACCTCCAAATTCCACAACATTGCCCAGTAGGAGTACATCAAATTAAATATGAAAGTAACATAGTAGCCAGCTAAACTCTACAACATCTTGAAAACAAAACAGATTTTTTAAAAAGAAACTGAAAGTGACTGGAAACTTAAGGAGTCTAGCCAAGTCAGTAAAGGAGCAGTGATGTACAGCAATGATTCATAAGTTCTCAATAAATGTGTGTGTATGTTCATGTTCTGGCAGTATACAGGATGAGTTGATTCATGCTGACTATCCTGTTGAAAACAACTGAAAATGTTACATAAGATCATTTTAAAGTTTCAGAAAATCCTTAAGAGTGTAGAGAAGTTGACAAGGTATAGATAACTATTAGACTAAAATTTAAGTACAAGAAAGAATTCAGAATTGTAAGTTAAAGACAAAATCCCCATTCTGTGTAGAAGACATTAATTTAAGCCAGAGGGTTCCAAAATTATTTGAGCTGCTGTCACCTTTTCTGTAGAAGAAAAAAAAATCACTCAGTATTCTCCTGGAAATTCATTTTCTTTAAGAAAAAAAGCAACAAGCTGAAAGTCCCTCTCTCCAGTTGCACGTGAGGTTACTGCCATCTTCCTGGGACATTTCAGTATACCCTGGAAAGCAGTATCATTCACTTTTGTGAAACATTAGTTTTAGCATAAGAACATAACTTGAAGCTTTTTACTGTCTGGATTGTATATGAAAGCAGATAAAACCCATAATCTGTACAATTCTCTATAAAAATAGCCACACTACTAATATAGAAATGAATGACAAGTGCCAAATCAACTTTGCTTAACACTATTTTTTGTAGTACCAAGAATCAAACCCAAGGTTTTACACATGCAAGGTAAGTGCTGTATTGCTTGAGCTATGTCCTATATCCTCCTCTGATATTTTTTAATTAAAAAGCCTTAAAAAATATGCAGAAAACAGACATTACTAAAAAGAGTTATGGCAGATTTTTTGGGGAAAGTGGGAGCATTTAATAGCAGGTCAGATACATGAGAAGAGAAATAGTGAACAAGAAGACTTGTCAGAAGACCTTAATTGAAGTGTTGAGCAGAAAAAGAAAAGATGAAAGGCAGGTTAAAGTCAGGAGAATACGTGAAAGTTTGATGTATACTTAATTGGACTTGAAAAGAGAAAGAATGAGACACAATAATGTTTGTATAGATTATTTCTGGGCTTTTATGTACATATAGAAGCCACTAATCATTCTATTTTTGAAGTCCAGTGATTCCTTAGTGAGTCAGACTGTGGGGCAGGAATCCTTAGTGAAATAAATAAAAATAATTGAAATATATCAGTAATATTGTAGAATATCAAGCAAAGTAAAAATTAAAACAATTTTCTAAAAGCAGAAAAATATCTCCACAGCAGCATCGGTCATACTGATATGCTGACAGAGTTCTCAAAAGTAATACTAGAAGGCAGAAGTCAGGAGAATGATATATTAAATTTGTGTGTGTGTGGAGGGTGGAGGAGGAGGATAGTCTGCCAACAAATTCTACACACAATAAAAGATCTTTCAAGAATGAAGAAAAATAATGACATTTTAGTTTAACCCAAAACTGAAAGTGCTGTGGCCAAAATATCCTTTCAATGGAAAATTCTAAAAGAGTACTTTAGGCAGAAGAAAATACTACCAGAGAAAAGATCTGAAATGCAAGAATAAATGAAGATAAAAGAGAATATAAATGGGAGCATAAAGACCATTGGATATCATAAGCATCAGTAATGATGCATTTGGTGATTAATAAAATTATAGCATTAAACTAATATTTAAAAACTAAAATAAATTCTGCTCATCAGTGAATCACGCTTGAAAAACTTCCATGTTCTACCATGAACTCACATCTCCTAAGTAAGAGAGGTTATTTAGAACCAAAACAGTCAAAATCTCAGTAATAATATTACTAATCCCAAACAGGTTCAACTGGTTTGGGCAACTGCTAAATCTATGAGATGAGTTGTGAAAAGCTCAATTCACAACCACTTTGTTCAATGTTCTGAGTAAAAATATTGCTGTCTTTGTCAATAAAACACTTCCTTTTATATTTGCATCTATTCGATTTCCTAGCAAACCAGACAAAACAGTCTGATAATAAAAAAGAAGGGAATCAAAGAAAACAAGAATTATGAAGCTAGGAAAAGGGCAGGGCTTATTTTTGAGACCAAAAGTGTACAGTAGACAAAGTTAGGGATCTTGAAATAAACTTTTTCTTACAACTTAGTTCCTATGTTGTAAGATCTATAGTACCATTTTTCTGGTCTAATCACATTTCTTCTCACAAAATATTCCCCAAACAGTTTTTAACTATGACTTCAAAATGAACTTATATATGTGAATGGCAATAGAGAAACTTAAAATAATTGAATACCAATTGTTTTCCTCCTATTTTCCTCCTTTTTCCTCCTGTTGTATCATTCTACTTTTATCAATACAATCAACCAAGATCTTTGAAGTTAATTTTGGCATAATCTAAGCATCCTGAACTTGGACAATTTCTTGTAATAACTCTACTCTTCCCTGAAGTAAGAAAACAAATGAGTCATAATTACCATAATTCTGATTCCTACTTAGCTCTTAAATGAAGATACCTTGGGATATGTGGACTCCTATTCTAGTAATGTAAATACATGAAGGTCATTCAAAAAGTTAGCACAGCATGGGCACATCTATACTTTGGGATCACTGAGCTGATTTTGATTTTTCATCCATCTGTGAGATAATTACTATCCTGCTGCATAATTGAATTTTCTATACTATAATCAAGCTTTCTCAAAATGAAATCACCAATAGCAGGTAGACTTTTTTTGCACAATTATTTGGATATATTTGTCCCTAACAATTTCTTTTATAGAATGCTTGACTTATGTTAGAAAATATACTTTCATCTGGGTAACTGTTACTAAATACTCCTTTCAACCTTCTTCCATCTCTCTATCATAGATTTCAAAAAATAAAAACTCAATTTTTTGGAATAGATGAGTTAGCATGTTGCAGTCTTTATGCATATGATTATCCCAAATCTCTGCTCTCTTTAGTCCTTTCATTTGGCATTTTTTAATATAAAACTGTCATTGACCTTGTAAGTACCAGCTGTCCTCTTGAAATATGAGTCTGGTAATGATGACACACAGCATTGATAATAACAAATGGTAGTTCATATTTCAGCTGAGTTGGGTTTTTATGCTCTGCTATTAGAACCAAAGTATTCAGTGTGTATAGAAACCCTTAAAATGTAATTTGACTGGCTGACCTCTTCTTTTTTTTTCTATGAATCAGGATATTGGGAATTGAAATCTATATTGAGTCTGCTCACAAATCAGGTCAGGCCTGGCAGTGGACCTATGACTCTTTTCAACTGATGGTTCTCAACTCTTATAGATTGCTAGGAAAACTCAACAACAACATCGACCCTTACTTGTTATGAAAATGAGACCAAATCAGAGCCTTGAAAACAGCAAACTGCAAGAAAATTAATTAAAAAGAAATTTGAATTTAATTTTAAGTTAAGCTCAAAGAAATTTGAATTATTATTTTGACTATAAAACATAACATTTTTCTATATTGCTTTGACTGAAATAATTTCTTGATATTTTTTGTGGGGTGAGAGCAGTTGTGAGGAGTTTATTGGTGGTTCTACATTAGCTAGACAAACGAATTAATACAAGGGCCCCATGATATATATGGCATTGCTTAGCTTCTGGGGCCTCCTGGGAACTCAGAGGCCCTGATGCTCAGGGGGTTGAGGTATAGAGGATCCAAGGCTGTGTTGAGCCTGAAATATACTAACCATTTTTTCCTTTACACACCCCGCGTGCACACGTCCAAAAGAGATAGTATAGCAGGTAAGGCACTTGCCTTGCAGGTGGTCAACCCAGTTTCAATCTCCAGCACCCCACATGTTCACTTGAGCCTGCCAGGAGTGACCCTTGAGTGCAAATCCAGGAGTAAACCCTGAACACCACTATATGTGACCTCCCCCAATAAAAGAAAATATATTACTTGATCACTTGATCACTTGACATCCCATTATTCATCAATTTGCTCGAATGGGCACCAGTAACATTTCCATTTGATCCTATCACGTGCCAGTGTAGCCCAATGGCATCTGGTTGCTTCAGGAATACGAAGAGCCTCAAATTGTTTGTTCAGGGTCTTGACAAAGAGGTCTGACCATCTTGCTAGGTGGGTGGCCATGTGGTCTTTGACATCCCATGGGATCCAGTCGGTAATGGCTCTAGTCCAGCGGTCATCTCCAAATCGCATAGAATATTAAATGTATATGGAGCTTTTTTTCCCCTTCTAGTCAGTAGGATACTCAACTGCTTAGAAAATATTTTTTGGGATCAGTTTGACAATAATAGTTGGAAATAGTAACACTAGACTAGAACTGAGTATTAAAAGTAGGTAAAGGGTGTCAGTATTGCAAACCACAATGCACAAAAGAGAGAGACAGAGAGAGAAATTCAGAGACAGAGAGGAGAAAAATGCCTGTGATAGAGAAGGTTGTGAGAAGGGGAGGGAAGCGGAAATGTGCACTGGTAAAGGGATGGGTGTTGGAACACTGTATGACTGAAACCAATCATGAACAGAGTTGTAATATCTATCTCACAGTGATTCAATGAATAAATAAATAAGGGGAGAAGAAAAAATAATCTTTTTATGACACTAATACAAAGGTAACTTTATATTAGTGTTTCATTTTATTCTTATGAACTTCGTATACAAGATGCTTGAGACTCAAGAGATAAATTCCTATGAAGAACAGGACATGACATTTAAACATGACTATGTGGAGCACAGGGAATATACATCCTGGATCTACCTTTAAGGAAAGACTTGTAGCCCAAACAATTGGGAATGCTGTTCACAGAACAGTTTTTTTTTATTGTCAACTCCAGTGATTGCCCAGATTTAGAGAGCTTCCATTCCTAGTTGATTGGGAGTCAACTAAAATCACAATCCCTGAGCGAAGGCCCACAGCAGTGGCTGAGAGGTAGATGAAAAGTTGAGATGCAACACAGGACCACTGTACCACCAAGTCATTAGTTCAGAGTATACAGTGGCATTCTTTAGCAGTGTTTGTCCTCATGATGCTTCATAACTTGCCTTCTGTTTCTTTTAAACCCAACACACTCTACTCCTTGTCACAAGTGTGGATCCCAGAGTGCACAGCTAATAAATATTCTGCACACCTACTCAGTTTCAATAACACCGAGACTAACCTGCAACAATTACACAGAAAAAAGTAGATGGTGAGGGGTAGATCACACTATGCCTGAAAATTTCTGGCGAGTTTCTTGTGCAAAGCAAGAGAGTAAAGCAGGATGGATGTACAAGATAGCCAGTATGCATCGTCTGTGGTGTGGGGAGTGAAGGGGGGGTACTCATGACCTTAGAGAACCCAAGAGGTGGTGGAAATGTCAGGACTCAATCCACGGATGCCAGAGGACCAGCTATTCAGCATCAGATGTCACTAGGAAGAACCAAGCCTGCAAGCTACTTCTTTGTCTTCAAAAGGTCTCTGTTTCTCCTAACATTTAGGAGGCTGTTGATATAGCCAGAACTGTGGTTTTCTACACTCACTTCCAATATCCCAAATCTTTGTTCTCCCAACAAGAGGCTTCCAGGGCAGTGGTAGAGAAAGCAGGACTTGGCTGGGCTGGGGGTGGGGGGGGTTCCCCCTTATCCACTGTTGTTTGTTAATGATCTGTCTGCTTATCTCAGGTCAATTTGCATGTGCTCTAAAGGGTATCACAAATATTTCCCTAGAGGTACTTCCACTCAGGGAAGGTCCACATGGCTTTGGACTTAAATCACTAGATCACTAGACATCTCGTTGTTCATTGATTTCCTCAAGCAGGTGCCAGTAACATTTCCATTTGACCCTATCACGTGCCAGTGTAGCCCAATGGCATCTGCTTGCTTCAGGAATACAAAGAGCCTCAAACCGTTCATTCAGAGTCTTGATGAAGAAGTCTGACCATCTTGTAGGTGGGCAGCCACTTGATCTTTAACGTCCCATGGGATCCAGTCGGTAACAGCTCTAGTCTAGCGGTTGTCTCCAAATCGCATTACATGTCCAGCCCATCTGTGTCTGGGAACGCCTCTGGGGTCCCCAACAGTGCCAGAACACGAAGTTCCCTTCTACCTCCAAGTCGGCGGGAATGGATGAAGACTCAGGAATCTGATGCAGTTTTAAAAGCTTTACTGATCACAGGTTCAGGATGCAAATCAGCAATAGGAAAAACCTGGTGTTTAGGATTCCCAGCTAGAACCCCAGCCACGTGTAGGCCAAGATGGTGGCCACCACGTGTAAAGGCCCTGTCGAGGAGGAGACAAAGACAAGACTCCCAAGAAGGATACGAGCTCACAAGAGAAGAGCCCAAATAGAGAGAGAGAGACACAGAGAGGGAAGCAGGCTGCTTTTTATGCCCCTGGAACTCAGACCTCCCACTATTATGGGGAAGCAGGAAGGGTCAAATGCCCTTAGGTAATTTTCTCCCAGCACCTCACCTATGCCCTATTATATGCCAATGTTTTGAGCCAAGATCTGCCTGGAAATGCCTTTATAGGGCATGCCATTCTGAGATGGCATGTCTCTGTACCAAGGACTAATACTAATGCCAGTTAAAATTTCTCCAAGCCTTCACAAGAGTCTCCTCTACTTCACGGTAGTTTTGTATTTTAGTTGCCTTTGAGTTATCAGGGAGCCATGCTTGCTTGCTTGGAGGCAAACAGCATTTCTCTCTGGTCTAATTACTTGGAGATCCAACATGACCAGGCAAATATGCTGGTAAGATCTAGCTAGTCCCACGATGATTGTCCTAGCATGAGAGAATATTTATGCCAGCTAGTACAGAATACATGGTCAGATAAACTGTCACATTTTAACTACCCCCCTTATCTGCGAAGTGATTTGCAGGAGGCAATCCAGGGCAGATGCAGAGGCTTTTAGGCTTTTAGGTGTCTTGCAACACATCTGATTTTCGATGTCTTAGCAAATGAGACAGCGTCCCTGACTCTGGAACAATGAAGGAGGTCGGAACTCTGGATTCTTTCTCTCGCTTGAGTGCATCGTGATATTCCAAGCATAGCTCCTTCGATTCCTCTTTGGGAGACCCGAATAGCATTCTCATCCTGCTTTCGTAGGGCCCAGGTCTCTGAGGCGTATGTTAATGCAGGGAGAATGGTGGAGTCAAAAGATGTGTCCGGAGCCCGGAGGGTTCTTTGTCTTTTTTAGCTATTTCTTCGATGCTTTTGAAGGCATTTCATGCCACTCCCTTTCCTCCTGCACAGCTCAGGTTTTAGGTCGTTCATCATGTTGACTTCACGACCTAGGTACACATAACTGCAGCATTCAGAGATGTTTGTTCCATTGAGAGTGATTTGGGCCTCTGGAACTAGTTCATCTTTCATGAACATAGTTTTGTTGAGATTGGACTTAAATAGGAAATAAAATTCTCATGCTCTTTTCTGATTTCTGACACTTGAAACCATAAAAACAAATAAAAATCTTTGTCCTTATTCCTTTGCAATAAATATGCCTAGAGAACTTGAGCCCAGAATACTGAAACATCAAAAAATAGCCATGGTATGAAATTAGTGAAGGAAAGAGAGAAATAGAATGACTGCATTTATTTGCATGACATTTATTTGCATGACATATTTATATATATATATATATATATATATATATGTGTGTGTGTGTGTGTGTGTGTGTGTGTGTGTGTGTGTGTGTGTGTATATTATGACACCAAAATCCAGTATCAGGTGAAAAGTGGATCAGGAGGTCTTACAAAAGTGGAAATTACCGCAAGCGTGTGGGAGTCAGAGGTTAGGTAAGACAGAAAAGGGAACATGTGTGAATAAATATCAAAACAGTTAATACCAACCTAGAACTGAGCATTAAATACAGGCAAAAAAATGCACATTGATGACCTCTAAGTGTATGTAGTGCAACCCTCAATGTGTAAGAGAAGGAAAGAGAGAGAGGAGATAGAAAAGAGATAAAGAACCTATCATTTAGGCAGGCTATGGGAGGGGGGAGGGTTGGGGACATTGGTGGTGGGAGGCGGGAACTGGTGGAGGGCGGGGTGCTGGAACACTATGTGACAGAAACCTCTAAACATGAATAATGTTGCAGTTGTATGTCTCACGGTGGTATAATAAAATATTTTTTAAAAATAGCCATGGTAGAAGTGTTTGAAGAAATAGGAAGAGTACTGAAGAAAAGAGTGAAGGGAAGAAATAAACCTTTTAAATATTTTATTATACCACCGTGAGATATACAAAAACAAAGATGTTCATGTTTGGGTTTTCGGCCATACAGTGTTCCAGCACTCATCCCCCACCAGTGCCCATTTCCCACCACCAATGTCTCGATTCCTCCCCCCTCACCTAACCTGCCTCTATGGCAGGTTCTTTGTCTCTTTTCTCTTTCTCAGAAATGAACTATTCTTCAGATAGTTCAGTTGAATCCTGGAGTTTGCATTGGCAACAAATTAGGTCACATTACAGTGTTCCTGCTAGGTGAAAATTACTCTTGCAGAAAGAAGAGGAAAAGTTTGAGAAGAAAAATCCTTTAATTTAAGTAAACATGTGAAGAAGAGAGAGAGGGATTGTAAAATAACTCAATGCAAACATTGTAAAACCCAAATCCAAGGTTAACAAATCTAAGTCGTCAATTCATGTACTAATGTTCTCCTTATGATTGTGATGATGATGTTAAAGATATCCCTCAAATTGTATGACATGAATTTTGTTTGCTTGTTTTTTAGTCACACCCAGGATGTCAGCAATCAAACCCAGGTGGGCGCGTGCAAGACAAATGCCCTACCCACTGCAATATAGCTCTGGCTCTATGATAAGAACTTTTTAAAATCAATGTCAGGTATTATTTTTTAAATTTTTCTTTTAATTTTTGGTCTTTAAAATGTTATTATAGTTTAGTTTATATATTTACAATGGTGTTGACATTTATGTTCTTGGATTTACACAGTTACTCCCTTCACCACCACCAAAATGCCCAAGAACAGCCTAGGCAATGACCCTGTGTCACTTTCAATCCATTTCATCATTCCCTTCCCACTAATCTGGTGTTCTCAGTTCTGTACTCCAATGTTTATTATAAATTGGTATTGTCCATACAGAAGGGATTGAAGGAGGTGCTGGAACCCAGATCCTGCTGGTTTCAAGCCATAGGTGGTAAAGGAATTTATCAGGAGTGAGATGGTTTTCGACAGAGCAAAATCAGTTTACTGAAGAATGTATGTTCATCAGACTAAGCAGCAGACCTCCAAAAAAGACCTGCCTAGCTTTCCATTTATCTGAGCTGCTTCAGATGGGAAGTGTTTGCTTTCTATAGATTAGTTAGTTCTTGGAGGAGGCAAGCAGGAAATATATATCTAACTTTAAGAAGCAAAGTGTATATAAAATATTCTATACCAGACACATGAAAAACTAAAAATATAATGTGGTAATGTGGATGAACTATGAAAATGTCCTGAGTCAATAATATAAAGATAGTAAAACAATCTTAACTCATTCTGGGAGGGGAGTAATATCAATTCTAGGAAAAATTGTAGCTGAGCATAGAGCGTATGTCTTGCTGGGCCAAATTGATAAGGCAGGGTGCCTAGGCCAGTTCTAGGAACTGTGGGACAGAATGGAGCAATGGGGGGGACCTGTGGAGCATTCTGGGCACAGCTGATTATCTTAGCAAGAAGGGCTTCAGCTTTCCAGGTGCTTAAAAGAGAATTTAGCTAAGCTTACTTTTTGGGAACTTCTACTAGACCACTACCGGAGATCCTCTGGTGCTTAGCCTTTCCCTCTGCATAATACCCTCCAGCCCCATGAAGGTTGCAGCAAATGGCATAATTAAGTTTTTTATGACTTTAGTACATTCCACTATTTTATATCCATAGCTTCTTTATCCATTTGACATTAGCAACATTAGCTGGACATTGGGTTGTTTCCATATCCTATATATTGTACAGAGTGCAACATGAAAATAGATTTGCGTGTATATGTGTGTATGTGTGTGTGCATATGTGTATGTGTGTGTTTGTATATGTGTATGTGTGTGTGTGTTACAATTAGAACTTTTGTATTTCAGGGTTAGATATGCCAAGTAGTAAGAAAACACTGGATAACAGGGGATTCTTTTTTTTTTTCTTTTGGTTCCAGGAACTACTCCTAGCGGTGCTTGAGAGGACCATATGGGATGCCGGGGACCAAACCCAGGTCGGCTGCATGCAAGGCAAATGTCCTACCCACTGGACTATCACTCCGGCCCCTCACAGGGGAATTCTATTCATAGTTTCTTGGAAATCTCCATACTGTTTCCTGTAGAGACTGAACCAGAAAACATTCCCATGAAGAGTAAATAAAGTTACTTTTTGTTACCGAGCTCCTTTCCAACACTGATTCTTTCTACTCTTATATGCTATTCTCACTGGGCCAAGTGATGCCAGTCTATTGTTTTGATTTGTATTTCAGTGATAGTAATAGTGAGCACCTTTTTATATGCTTATTGTCCATCTGGATGTCCTTTTTATAGAAGTGACTCTCAACTCCTATACTCATTTTTTTGATGGGACCATTGGTTTCTCTAGTTACTAAGTTCTGTGAATGCTTTATATATTGATTAATCCCTTTGTTCAATGTGCTAATGCAAATACTCTCTCCCATTTAGTTTACTTTTTAAACTTTTTATTTTTTAATAAAACTTAGAGAGGAAATCAATGAGTTGGAAACCAAAAAAAAACAATCCAAAAGATTAATGAAACCAAGAGCTGGTTTTTTGAAAAAATAAACAAGATTGACAAACCATTGGCAAGACTTGTAAGGACAGGGAAAGAGAGAACCCAAATAAACAGAATCAGAAATAAAAAGGGTGACATCACAACAGAAACCACAGAAATCCAAAAGATCATCAGAGATTACTTTGAGAGCCTGTATGCCGTGAAACATGAGAATCTAGAAGAAATGGATCAATTCCTGAAGTCCTATAACCTCCCACGGCTGAAACAAGAAGACCTCCAATACCTGAATAAGCCTATCACCATTGAGGGAAATAGAAACAGTAATTAAAGACTTCCCAAACACAAAGCCCAGGTCCAGACAGATTCCCTAGTGAACTCTACCAAACCTTTAAGGGAGGACCTACTGCCAATCCTTTTCAAGCTCTTCCAGGAAATAGAAGAAACAGAAACACTCCCAAACAGCTTCTACGAGGCACATATCACCCTGATACCCAAAGCAGGGAGAGACAACACAAAGAAAGAAAACTATAGACCAATATCCCTGATGAACACGGATGCTAAGATCTTCAACAAAATACTAGCAAACAGAATCCCAAGACTCATCAAGAAGATTATACATCATGACCAAGTAGGATTCATCCCGGGTATGCAAGGATGGTTCAACATTCGCAAGTCAATCAACATAATACATCATATCAATAAGAGAAAAAAATAAAAACCATATGATCCTATCAATAGACGCAGAGAAAGCATTTGACAAGATCCAGCACCCGTTCATGATTAAAACCCTCCAGAAAATGGGAATTGAAGGGACTTTCCTCAAGATAGTTACAGCCATCTACCAAAAGCCCACAGCGAGCATCATTCTAAATGGGGAAAAGTTGAAAGCCTTCCCCCTGAGATCAGGGACAAGACAAGGTTGCCCACTCTCACCTCTTTTATTCAATATAGTACTGGAAGTACTTGCCATAGCAATCAGAGAAGAAAAAGGACATCAAGGGCATCCAGATAGGCAAGGAAGAAGTCAAGCTATCATTATTTGCAGATGACATGATATTATACCTAGAGAACCCTAAACTCTCTACCAAAAAACTCCTAGAAACAATAGACGCATATAGTAGAGTGGCAGGATACAAAATCAACACCCAAAAGTCGGTGGCTTTCCTATATACAAATAACGAAAGAGAAGAAAGGGATATTAAGGAAACAATTCCATTCACAATTGTGCCACAGAAAATCAAATACCTAGGAATCAACCTACCCAAGTGTGTAAAGGACCTGTACAAAGAAAACTACAAGACATTGCTCCAAGAGATAAAAGAGGACACAAGGAAATGGAAACATATTCCCTGCTCATGGATGGGGAGAATCAACATTGTCAAAATGGTAATACTCCCTAGAGCTCTGTACAGATTCAATGCAGTCCCTATAAGGATACCCATGACATTCTTCAAAGAAATTGACCAAACACTCCTAAAATTTGTGTGGAACAATAAACCCCCAAGGATAGCTAAAGCAATCCTCGGGAAAAAGAAGATGGGAGGCATCACCTTTCCCAACTTCAAACTGTACTACAAGGCAGTAGTAATTAAAACAGCATGGTATTGGAATAAAAACAGACCTGTGGACCTATGGAATAGAATTGAGTATTCTGACACCAACCAACCTCAAACACATGATCATTTAATCTTTGATAAAGGTGCAACGAGTCTAAAATGGAGTAAGGAAAGCCTCTTCAACAAGTGGTGCTGGGAAAACTGGGCAGCAACATGTAAAAAAAATGAATTTGGACCTGTGTCTAACACCATGCACAAAAATCAGATCAAAATGGATTAAAGATCTCAATATCAGACTTGAATCCATAAAGTACATTGAAGAAAATATAGGAAAAACCCTCCACGACATTGAAGCTAAAGGCATCTTCAAAGGTGAAACATCACTAACAAAGCAACTAGAAGAAAAGATAAACATATGGGACTACATGAAACTAAAAAGCTTCTGCACCTCAAAAAGAAACAGTGACTAAGATACAAAAGCAGTCCACAGAATGGGAAAGAATATTCACCCAATACCCATCTGATAAGGGGTTAATATCCAGGATATATCAGGCACTGGTAGAACTTTACAAGAAGAAAACAAACAACCCCATCAAAAAATGGGGAGAAGAAATGAACAGAAACTTCAGCAAAAGGGAAGAAATTCGAATGGCCAAAAAACATATGAAAAAAATGCTCATCATCACTAATCATCAGAGAGATGCAAATCAAAACAACAATGAGATACCACTTTACACCACAGAGACTGGCACATATTCAAAAGAGCAAGAACAACAAGTGCTGGCGTGGATGTGGGGGAAAGGGGACACTCATCCATTGTTGGTGGGAATGCCGGCTGGTACAGCCTTTCTGGAAAACAATATGGACATTCCTCCAAAGACTAGAAATTGAACTCCCATTTGACCCAGCCATACCACTCCTGGGAATCTACTCTGGGAAAGCCAAAAATACGCAGCGGAAACACCATCCCTACTTTTATGTTCATAGCAGCATTATTCACAATAGCCAGAATCTGGAAGCAACCAGAGTGCCCGAAAACCGATGACTGGATAAAAAGCTTTGGTACATCTACACAATGGAATACTATGCAGCTGTTAGGAAAAATGAAGTTATAAAATTTGCCTATAAATGGATGGACATGGAGAAGATTATGTTGGAGCGAAATTAGCCAGAAGGAGAGAGACAGATACAGAATGACTGCATTTATCTGCATAACATAAATATATATGTACATATTATGATACCAATATCCAAGGTCAAGTGGAAACATATATCAGGAGGTCTTGTCAAAGGTGGAAATTATCACAAACGTGGGGGAGTCAGAGGCTAGGTAAGACAGAAAATGGAACAACGTGCTCACAATTGTCGAGGGTACTAATGCCAACCTTAGAACTGAGCACTAAATAGAGGCAAAAAGATACACATGACAACCCTTTAATGTATGTTCTGTAATCCATAGTCTGGAGGGAAGGAAAAGAGAAGAGAGAGAAAGCGGAAAGAAATAAAGAACCTGCCATGGGAGGGGCTGGGGGGGAGAGGGGGGGGAACCGGGGACGTTGGTGGTGGGAGATGGGCACTGGTGGCGGGATGGGTGCTGGAACACTGTATGACCAAAACCCAAATATGAACTTTTTAATTGTATATCTTTGTAATTGTAAAAATAAAAAATTAAAAATTTAAAATAAAAAATAAAAAAAAATAAAAAAATAAATTTTA
>JAJIBD010037938.1:0-20628 GCA_021461705.1 Cryptotis parvus
TTATAAAGTGTGTAACAGCTTCAGTGAATTATTGAAAATAACTGTTACGAGGAAAGATTCCTTGGCATAAAATTTTTGCTACATAAAGCCACACGCCTTACATCCCTAAAATTAGTCTAGATTACAGTGCAGTTTAGGCTCTCTAGCACGCACTGGGTGTGCTTTTTTCTGGGCTCTAAGCATCCTTTTCTTGTAAGCGTCATGGCCTATACCCAAATACTGAAAAGAATGCAGAGAGTTGGGCTGAATATTATTTTTTAAATCATAGACATTTTAGAACATTAACAGTTATAGGCACTTGCACTTTTCCACCCATACCCAAATTCCCATTCTCCCTCCTACTGATTCTACCCCATGGGGGATCACAATTGCATTCTTCACCATGGATTTTCAAATACAGTTCACTGAATGCCAGACTCCTGGGAATAGCATAAAGCTTAAACTTGGAAAATAAATACTCCATCTGATGGTTAAATACTAACTAGAAAGTTTCTATCATCACTGTTGAGATAAAACATTCCCACTGTACTTGAACTATGAAACTGAATTGTTAAGAGCCATTTCACCAGAATGGTCATAACATAATATGACTAAGAACAGAGTTGCCATAGGGAGATGCAAAGATTTTTTAGGATGTGGATCTAGGCATTAAAGTCATGTATGGACCTATGACCTCTGTGTTAGTTCAGGCTGCTATAACAAAGTAGCATGGAGGAGCTTGTTGAGAAAAAATAACAGAAATATGTTTCTCAGGGCTCTAGGTTGAATTCAGATCAGTAGGGGTCTGGTAAAATTTATATTATGGGTTAAAGACTTTTTTTTTTAAAACACAGTATCCTCATGTGGCAAAATGAGGGGCAAGAAAGCTCTCTGGGGTTTCTCTTTATAAAGAGAATTTTATTTATGAAGGTTCCTCCTAATCACCTTCTCGCAGTCCCACTTTCTAATGCCATTACACTGGGGCTAAGATTTCAATAAATGAATTCAGTGGAAGTACCTAACATTGTCAATGGTGACTCTATGAATCAATAAGTTCCTTTTTGTGCATATAAACTAATACATTCATTTCTTGATTAAGTCATTTTCTGTTAGTTGAGACCCCAAATATCCTCAAAAACAACAAATAGGATAATAGAATTAAATTTCTTGAAAAGGGAAATTGCCTATGGCTAGAGAAACTATTCCAATTCTCTCACTAATTCTCCTCAAAGTACTGGATGGAAACAAGTCTACCACTATTATTTTGCAAGCTGCCTCATTTGCAAATGTCAGTGACAGGAAGTCACACACAAAAGAAAGATGAGATAGCATCACCCTTAGTTCAAATGCATAGTCAACATGTACCTAAGCTGTTCCTTCTCTCTGGTGGTTTGTATCAGTGTAATTAGAAAGCCTTAGAAATTAAATAAATGAAAGTATATTATATGTATTTTATTTATGCTTGATTGATTAGCTCTTCCCTTTACTACTACCATTTAGCAAATCTATTTGTCCTGACTTTTCAATCATTCACATTTATATGTGTTTCCCAAGCAAAAAAACAAGTACAAGGAAGCATTTTAATCAAACTCAATCTTCATTTCAGATTAGTTTTGAATGCTCATTCAATATAGCATTTACACCAGGTTTATTAAGAAACATGAGGTGTTATCATACTTGACCTCAAAGAGTAAACAATGTAGTTGGCGTCGTCACTTTCTTTCTCACTAGAGTAGTCATCGAACAACCAAAGGATATTTCCAGAGTTACTGTTTCCAGGAATTTTTTTAATTCTCAAAGTCTTTTCAGTAAAACTGGTAGAAGAGAACTCATACAATGGGTTGGTGTTAATTCTGCTTCTCTCATTTTTGTGAAAGTGCTGATGGAGGAGATTGATGCAAATGAAAAACAGACTGTAGGACAAAGGTCTAAGAGACCTGTACCATCTCAAGGCAGATCAAAAGAGAAATCTAGGGCATGAAAGTTTGTTAGTGCCAAATTCTTCTACACAAACTATAGAATATTCTTTAAAATCAGAGCGTTTATTAAGTGGTGCTCTAAATTTTACCTAAAATTTGGATAAAATCCAAATGTAGAACTAACTCACATTCCTTTTAATGTATTTTTAAGTTCTACATTTTGTCATAAGGTTCTTCATCCCCTAAGTGCAAACTAACTCTAGTCTCCACTCCTTTCTCCTCTATCATATCACTCATCTCAGCCGTACTCCTCTACTCTCTCCTGGTAAACACATTCGGTGGACTTTCATTGCTATGACATTGATTTCTCTACCTAAAGAAACTTTGTTCCCCCTTTCTAATGAAGCTTTTTCCTGACCTCTTTAGCCAAAGGACATATTCCCTCCCTCTCAACACCTAGCATCTTATTTTCTTCTTTTAATTTGACTTGCACTTAGCTGTCATTTAATGCATATAAATTTCACCCCCAACTACATTGTTTACTCTTTGAGGTCAAGTATGATAACACTTCATGTTTCTTAATAAACCTGGAGCAAATGTTATACAGAATAAATATTAAAAACCAACCTGTAAAATGAGGGATTGAGTTTGAATAAAACGTTTCCCTGTATTTGTTTTTGCTTGTAGTTTTTCTTGTGACAATAAGGATCTGAGCATCTCATCTGGAGAAGAATAAACGTGAATGACTGGGAAGGAAGGACAAATAGATATTAGCCAAGTGGTAGTAGTAAATGGAGAGACCAATCAACCTAGCATAAATAAAGCACATATGATATACTTTCATTTATTTAATTCTAAGGTTTTCACAAATTATACTCACACAAACCACAATTGTAGCAAGATTGTTCCCAACATATATCTGGGCCAGAAAAATTGTGCAGTCCCCAATAATGCCAAAGCATCTCCTTGCAGCTGGAAGGTGATATATTCTGAAAGGATTATAGTTACTCAATATGCACAAGAGAAACTTTGAGTCAGTGTGGGGATAACCAAGCCTAGGACTTCAGGCACAAGAACTGTGCAGAGGCAGTGAAAAAATTGAACTAAGGACATCCATCCTTGTCTCATACTTCTTGGCAAATAGGGCAGAAGTTACAGCTAAGAAATCAACACATCGGGCATTTTGAGAATCATTCTAACGATACTGTGCAATTTTGACTCTTTTCGGCTGAAATGCCTTCCTTTATTTCAGCGTGTTTTCTTCTTTCTCCTTCCTACATGTTACATGAATATAATGTTAGGGGTTACAGGGACCATTCTAAAAAACCCCAAGGCAATATTGAGATATATAACTGTTCACCAAATCTAGGAACAGAGAAATAAAAGAACTATGAACTCCTACAACTATAGGGTTGGACTGGGTTTAACCACCTTTCCAAATGTTAGAGAAAAATAAATGTCTTGTTTCTGCCATTATTATGTGTCTCTTTATCCAATGACCAAAAAGCACAAATTTTACTTCAAAGATGTATTAAAACTAAATGACAATGGGTTTGCATGCATAAATTCATTTATGTCTTATTATCCTTCATACCATTTCTACAAGACTTAACTATGTAGTAAATAAATTTTGTTCTAGAAATCAGTTCTGATTAAAAGTTATTTTTTCCTAATTTTACCAACGTGTGAGATTGAAACATTTAAAAATATTACTAATTTATATGTAATACTTGCAAACCTCTCTTCTTCTGGCCCCTCTCCACAGATCAGGTGGAGACTTTTCTTTTCCTTACTCAGTGTACTTTCTTCTGTTACATTTCATACATAAAACTTCCTTTACAAACTCCTTGACCAGTGTTCATTCATTCTTCAAAGTCTATCTGATTTCTTAATTTACAGAGTGATACTGTTTGTCAATGCTGCTTATACATTCTTCCATATTTGAGTTTCACAATCAATTATTTACATCAAGCTATTCAATGCTGAGTGATAATCTCTTTACCTTGCTTTTTTAGATATTTAACACATGGAAGTCTTATTCTCTATGTTAAACTGTTACTTCTTTGAAAGGGGCCACATTTTTTAAAGAAATGTCCAAATGAGATCAGTGTACACAAGACCTACATTTTTGTTTGTTTTTATTGGTGGGGGGCACACCCAGTGATATTTAGGACTTACCCTGCCTCTACATTTAGGAATCACTCCTGGCAGTGGTGAGGAGCCTTATCAGATCCTGGGGATCGAATACAAGTAGCAGCATGCAATGCAAATACCTTACTTGCTCTATTATCGCTTTGGCCCCAAGGATATTATTTTTTGTGCTTTAAAGCCAGAACAAATTTGTGTCCCTTCTTCAATTTCCCAGAGTCTTAATACCTAGCACAAACTTGGAACAGAAAAACCTAATAAATACATGTTTAACGTAATTGAAAACTTTTTGCCTTCTTTAGGTCATGATGCCAGAATGGAAAAAAAATTCAAATGGTTTTCAATCAAAAATTTCAACTGATGATTTAAAGTGCCTGCCTGATGAACCTGCTGTACTGGAACAAACAAGCACAATTGAAAGAACACAGAGTTAGCCAGGGACAAAATGGAAAAATACCACGCTGGTCAAGAACTGTTTTTAAACTCTCTGTTTCCTTCACTGAGCAAAGAATTTACTGAATACAATCAAAGACTTTTTTAGTTAAATGTCAGTGAGTTATTTTCTACCTGGAGGAAGCAAAAGCTGAGCTTGACATCTTTTAAAAAAAAAGTAGATGGGGCCAACCTTTTCTCGAAGACTTGCTTTATCAGTACAAGTAGCTTGCATATTTTGAATTTTTATTAGAATGTCTGGCACAAAATAATTATCATTTCTACCTGTAATTTGTTTGGAGGAGGTATTTTTAATGCTAAGTCAAAGATTAAGTGTAACATTTCATTTAATTTTCAATTTTCCATTTCCTTTATATCTTAGAAACAGAAATTACTTTTATTAAAGTATGAGTTAAAAGTCAAAACAAAATGTGATGGCAGTTTGAAATTCAAGTGTTAAAAAAGAGAGAGTCAAAAGGCAAGAAATTAATATTCACATCTGAGAATTAAAGCAACTTGCCAACAAATAAAAATGTAACAGGTAATTCAATGACTATCTTTAAAAGGTCTAGAAATTTCCAGCTGATAAAGGTAAAAAATAAAGACAAATTTCTTCATTTTTTTATATAATGGATGTGTGCACATTATGAAAAACTAGAAAATAAATATAAGAGGAGAAAAAATATTTTCAAATATCCATGAACTCAATAATAGAAAAGAGGAGCAACTTTTTTTTTTTTTTTTTTTTTTTTTTTTTTTGCTTTTTGGGTCACACCTGGAAATGCTCAGGGGGTTACTCCTGGCTCTGCACTCAGGAATTACTCCTGGCAGATGGGATGCCGGGATTGAACCAGGGTTAGCTGCATGCAAGGCAAATGCCCTACCTGCTGAGTATTGCTCCTGCCCCAAGGAGCAACTATTGTCATCTGGAGGAATTAACTATTAGAAATACACAATGTTAATGAGATGATGAGTGAGATCCTTTCTAATTCATCTGGGGAATTAACTATTAGAAACAAATATATTGTTAATGAGATGGTGAGTTAGATGCTTTTTGGTATCCCGTAACTGAGGGTCAGACCAGTGGAGGATTGAAGGTTTATACTCCAGGCACAGGGGCCACTTTTATTCCTGCAGTCTTGTTGGGAGCTACCATGCTAGTGCCAGATTCAATCCCTTCCATTCATAGCTTTCCAGAGTTGAAAAAGAATTTTAAGAGGTTCCTTCTTCTTTTCTCAGGTAAAGAGAAAGAGATAGCTTTCTTGCCCTATAGTCTGGAGAAAGAAACCCAAAATAGTCATTCTTAAATATTAGGAATGCCTATAATGAGACAACATATCTTATTTTCTGGCTAGCGAACTAGCTGCTGGCTTAGGTACAGACCCCCAAATAGAGAGTCTAAGGATCACTTCGTCACTTGATCACTTGAATCCGTTATTCATCAATTTGCTTCGAGCAGGCGCCAGTAACATCTCCATTTGACCCTATCACGTGCCAATGTAGTCCAATGGCATCTGGTTTGCTTCAGGTATATGAAGAGCCTCAAACCTTTCCTTCAGGGTCTTGAGAAAGAAGTCTGACCATCTTGTAGGTGGGCGGCCACGTGATCTTTTGACGTCCCAGGGGATCCAGTCAGTAACGGCTCTAGTCCAGCGATTTTCCTCCAAATTACCATGAATATTCTACCTTCTGAGAGTCTAAGGAACATTTGAATAACAAGACCTATGCACACTCTTTCTTCTCATCAATACTGAAGGAATTGGGTCCTGGAAGAGGAAAAATATGTACAAACATCTAACCACATTATGTGCCTTGCAGTACTCAGTGCTCACTCCTGGATCACACATTCAGGAATCTGCATGCAAGGTTCCAGATTCATTAGCAGAATCTATTCTGTTTAAGACACCACTCCACTAAAAATCCCTGCAGAGACACCAAACCACTAAAATTCCAGGAACTTGGTGTTCAGGCTTAGAACTATGGTGTTACTTGGCATGAGGCTAATAATACAATCCCATAACTTCAGTAGCGCCAACAGCCCACCTCCCACAGGCTCTGTCATGTTAACTCATTAGCCCACTTATGCAGATCTTAAAGCGTCTAGACACCTCCAAATTCCACAACATTGCCCAGTAGGAGTACATCAAATTAAATATGAAAGTAACATAGTAGCCAGCTAAACTCTACAACATCTTGAAAACAAAACAGATTTTTTTTAAAAAAAGAAACTGAAAGTGACTGGAAACTTAAGGAGTCTAGCCAAGTCAGTAAAGGAGCAGTGATGTACAGCAATGATTCATAAGTTCTCAATAAATGTGTGTGTATGTTCATGTTCTGGCAGTATACAGGATGAGTTGATTCATGCTGACTATCCTGTTGAAAACAACTGAAAATGTTACATAAGATCATTTTAAAGTTTCAGAAAATCCTTAAGAGTGTAGAGAAGTTGACAAGGTATAGATAACTATTAGACTAAAATTTAAGTACAAGAAAGAATTCAGAATTGTAAGTTAAAGACAAAATCCCCATTCTGTGTAGAAGACATTAATTTAAGCCAGAGGGTTCCAAAATTATTTGAGCTGCTGTCACCTTTTCTGTAGAAGAAAAAAAATCACTCAGTATTCTCCTGGAAATTCATTTTCTTTAAGAAAAAAAAGCAACAAGCTGAAAGTCCCTCTCTCCAGTTGCACGTGAGGTTACTGCCATCTTCCTGGGACATTTCAGTATACCCTGGAAAGCAGTATCATTCACTTTTGTGAAACATTAGTTTTAGCATAAGAACATAACTTGAAGCTTTTACTGTCTGGATTGTATATGAAAGCAGATAAAAACCCATAATCTGTACAATTCTCTATAAAAATAGCCACACTACTAATATAGAAATGAATGACAAGTGCCAAATCAACTTTGCTTAACACTATTTTTTGTAGTACCAAGAATCAAACCCAAGGTTTTACACATGCAAGGTAAGTGCTGTATTGCTGAGCTATGTCCTATATCCTCCTCTGATATTTTTTAATTAAAAAGCCTTAAAAAATATGCAGAAAACAGACATTACTAAAAAGAGTTATGGCAGATTTTTTGGGGAAAGTGGGAGCATTTAATAGCAGGTCAGATACATGAGAAGAGAAATAGTGAACAAGAAGACTTGTCAGAAGACCTTAATTGAAGTGTTGAGCAGAAAAAGAAAAAGATGAAAGGCAGGTTAAAGTCAGGAGAATACGTGAAAGTTTGATGTATACTTAATTGGACTTGTAAAAGAGAAAGAATGAGACACAATAATGTTTGTATAGATTATTTCTGGGCTTTTTATGTACATATAGAAGCCACTAATCATTCTATTTTTTGAAGTCCAGTGATTCCTTAGTGAGTCAGACTGTGGGGCAGGAATCCTTAGTGAAATAAATAAAAATAATTGAAATATATCAGTAATATTGTAGAATATCAAGCAAAGTAAAAATTAAAACAATTTTCTAAAAGCAGAAAAATATCTCCACAGCAGCATCGGTCATACTGATATGCTGACAGAGTTCTCAAAAGTAATACTAGAAGGCAGAAGTCAGGAGAATGATATATTAAATTTGTGTGTGTGTGGAGGGTGGAGGGAGGAGGATAGTCTGCCAACAAATTCTACACACAATAAAAAGATCTTTCAAGAATGAAGAAAAAATAATGACATTTTAGTTTAACCCAAAACTGAAAGTGCTGTGGCCAAAATATCCTTTCAATGGAAAATTCTAAAAGAGTACTTTAGGCAGAAGAAAATACTACCAGAGAAAAGATCTGAAATGCAAGAATAAATGAAGATAAAAGAGAATATAAATGGGAGCATAAAGACCATTGGATATCATAAGCATCAGTAATGATGCATTTGGTGATTAATAAAATTATAGCATTAAACTAATATTTAAAAACTAAATAAATTCTGCTCATCAGTGAATCACGCTTGAAAAACTTCCATGTTCTACCATGAACTCCACATCTCCTAAGTAAGAGAGGTTATTTAGAACCAAAACAGTCAAAATCTCAGTAATAATATTACTAATCCCAAACAGGTTCAACTGGTTTGGGCAACTGCTAAATCTATGAGATGAGTTGTGAAAAGCTCAATTCACAACCACTTTGTTCAATGTTCTGAGTAAAATATTGCTGTCTTTGTCAATAAAACACTTCCTTTTATATTTGCATCTATTCGATTTCCTAGCAAACCAGACAAAACAGTCTGATAATAAAAAAGAAGGGAATCCAAAGAAAACAAGAATTATGAAGCTAGGAAAAGGGCAGGGCTTATTTTTGAGACCAAAAGTGTACAGTAGACAAAGTTAGGGATCTTGAAATAAACTTTTTCTTACAACTTAGTTCCTATGTTGTAAGATCTATAGTACCATTTTTCTGGTCTAATCACATTTCTTCTCACAAAATATTCCCCAAACAGTTTTTAACTATGACTTCAAAATGAACTTATATATGTGAATGGCAATAGAGAAACTTAAAATAATTGAATACCAATTGTTTTTCCTCCTATTTTTCCTCCTTTTTCCTCCTGTTGTATCATTCTACTTTTATCAATACAATCAACCAAGATCTTTGAAGTTAATTTTGGCATAATCTAAGCATCCTGAACTTGGACAATTTCTTGTAATAACTCTACTCTTCCCCTGAAGTAAGAAAACAAATGAGTCATAATTACCATAATTCTGATTCCTACTTAGCTCTTAAATGAAGATACCTTGGGATATGTGGACTCCTATTCTAGTAATGTAAATACATGAAGGTCATTCAAAAGTTAGCACAGCATGGGCACATCTATACTTTGGGATCACTGAGCTGATTTTGATTTTTCATCCATCTGTGAGATAATTACTATCCTGCTGCATAATTGAATTTTCTATACTATAATCAAGCTTTCTCAAAATGAAATCACCAATAGCAGGTAGACTTTTTTGCACAATTATTTGGATATATTTGTCCCTAACAATTTCTTTTTATAGAATGCTTGACTTATGTTAGAAAATATACTTTCATCTGGGTAACTGTTACTAAATACTCCTTTCAACCTTCTTCCATCTCTCTATCATAGATTTCAAAAAATAAAAACTCAATTTTTTGGAATAGATGAGTTAGCATGTTGCAGTCTTTATGCATATGATTATCCCAAATCTCTGCTCTCTTTAGTCCTTTCATTTGGCATTTTTTAATATAAAACTGTCATTGACCTTGTAAGTACCAGCTGTCCTCTTGAAATATGAGTCTGGTAATGATGACACACAGCATTGATAATAACAAATGGTAGTTCATATTTCAGCTGAGTTGGGTTTTTATGCTCTGCTATTAGAACCAAAGTATTCAGTGTGTATAGAAACCCTTAAAATGTAATTTGACTGGCTGACCTCTTCTTTTTTCTATGAATCAGGATATTGGGAATTGAAATCTATATTGAGTCTGCTCACAAATCAGGTCAGGCCTGGCAGTGGACCTATGACTCTTTTCAACTGATGGTTCTCAACTCTTATAGATTGCTAGGAAAACTCAACAACAACATCGACCCTTACTTGTTATGAAAATGAGACCAAATCAGAGCCTTGAAAACAGCAAACTGCAAGAAAATTAATTAAAAGAAATTTGAATTTAATTTTAAGTTAAGCTCAAAGAAATTTGAATTATTATTTTGACTATAAAACATAACATTTTTCTATATTGCTTTGACTGAAATAATTTCTTGATATTTTTTGTGGGGTGAGAGCAGTTGTGAGGAGTTTATTGGTGGTTCTACATTAGCTAGACAAACGAATTAATACAAGGGCCCCATGATATATATGGCATTGCTTAGCTTCTGGGGCCTCTGGGAACTCAGAGGCCCTGATGCTCAGGGGTTGAGGTATAGAGGATCAAGGCTGTGTTGAGCCTGAAATATACTAACCATTTTTTCCTTTACACACACGCCGCGCACACGTCCAAAGAGATAGTATAGCAGGTAAGGCACTTGCCTTGCAGGTGGTCAACCCAGTTTCAATCTCCAGCACCCCACATGTTCACTTGAGCCTGCCAGGAGTGACCCTTGAGTGCAAATCCAGGAGTAAACCCTGAACACCACTATATGTGACCTCCCCCAATAAAAGAAAATATATTACTTGATCACTTGATCACTTGACATCCCATTATTCATCAATTTGCTCGAATGGGCACCAGTAACATTTCCATTTGATCCTATCACGTGCCAGTGTAGCCCAATGGCATCTGGTTGCTTCAGGAATACGAAGAGCCTCAAATTGTTTGTTCAGGGGTCTTGACAAAGAGGTCTGACCATCTTGTAGGTGGGTGGCCATGTGGTCTTTTGACATCCCATGGGATCCAGTCGGTAATGGCTCTAGTCCAGCGGTCATCTCCAAATCGCATAGAATATTAAATGTATATGGAGCTTTTTTCCCCTTCTAGTCAGTAGGATACTCAACTGCTTAGAAAATATTTTTTTGGGATCAGTTTGACAATAATAGTTGGAAATAGTAACACTAGACTAGAACTGAGTATTAAAAGTAGGTAAAGGGTGTCAGTATTGCAAACCACAATGCACAAAAGGAGAGAGAGACAGAGAGAGAAATTCAGAGACAGAGAGAGGAGAAAAATGCCTGTGATAGAGAAGGTTGTGAGAAGGGGGAGGGAAACGGAAATGTGCACTGGTAAAGGGATGGGTGTTGGAACACTGTATGACTGAAACCCAATCATGAACAGAGTTGTAATATCTATCTCACAGTGATTCAATGAATAAATAAATAAGGGGAGAAGAAAAAATAATCTTTTATGACACTAATACAAAGGTAACTTTATATTAGTGTTTCATTTATTTCTTATGAACTTCGTATACAAGATGCTTGAGACTCAAGAGATAAATTCCTATGAAGAACAGGACATGACATTTAAACATGACTATGTGGAGCACAGGGAATATACATCCTGGATCTACCTTTAAGGAAAGACTTGTAGCCCAAACAATTGGGAATGCTGTTCACAGAACAGTTTTTATTGTCAACTCCAGTGATTGCCCAGATTTAGAGAGCTTCATTCCTAGTTGATTGGGAGTCAACTAAAATCACAATCCCTGAACGAAGGCCCACAGCAGTGGCTGAGAGGTAGATGAAAAGTTGAGATGCAACACAGGACCACTGTACCACCAAGTCATTAGTTACAGAGTATACAGTGGCATTCTTTAGCAGTGTTTGTCCTCATGATGCTTCATAACTTGCCTTCTGTTTCTTTAAACCCAACACACTCTACTCCTTGTCACAAGTGTGGATCCCAGAGTGCACAGCTAATAAATATTCTGCACACCTACTCAGTTTCAATAACACCGAGAGACTAACCTGCAACAATTACACAGAAAAAGTAGATGGTGAGGGGTAGATCACACTATGCCTGAAAATTTCTGGCGAGTTTCTTGTGCAAAGCAAGAGAGTAAAGCAGGATGGATGTACAAGATAGCCAGTATGCATGCGTCTGTGGTGTGGGGAGTGGGTGAAGGGGGTACTCATGACCTTAGAGAACCCAAGAGGTGGTGGAAATGTCAGGACTCAATCCACGGATGCCAGAGGACCAGCTATTCAGCATCAGATGTCACTAGGAAGAACCAAGCCTGCAAGCTACTTCTTTGTCTTCAAAAGGTCTCTGTTTCTCCTAACATTTAGGAGGCTGTTGATATAGCCAGAACTGTGGTTTTCTACACTCACTTCCAATATCCCAAATCTTTGTTCTCCCAACAAGAGGCTTCAGGGCAGTGGTAGAGAAAGCAGGACTTGGCTGGGCTGGGGGTGGGGGGGGGTTCCCCTTATCCACTATTGTTTGTTAATGATCTGTCTGCTTATCTCAGGTCAATTTGCATGTGCTCTAAAGGGTATCACAAATATTTCCCTAGAGGTACTTCCACTCAGGGGAAGGTCCACATGGCTTTGGACTTAAATCACTAGATCACTAGACATCTCGTTGTTCATTGATTTCCTCAAGCAGGTGCCAGTAACATTTCCATTTGACCCTATCACGTGCCAGTGTAGCCCAATGGCATCTGCTTGCTTCAGGAATACAAAGAGCCTCAAACCGTTCATTCAGAGTCTTGATGAAGAAGTCTGACCATCTTTGTAGGTGGGCAGCCACTTGATCTTTAACGTCCCATGGGATCCAGTCGGTAACAGCTCTAGTCTAGCGGTTGTCTCCAAATCGCATTACATGTCCAGCCCATCTGTGTCTGGGAACGCCTCTGGGGTCCCCAACAGTGCCAGAACACGAGTTCCCTTCTACCTCCGAAGTCGGCGGGGAATGGATGAAGACTCAGGAATCTGATGCAGTTTTAAAAAGCTTTACTGATCACAGGTTCAGGATGCAAATCAGCAATAGGAAAAACCTGGTGTTTAGGATTCCCAGCTAGAACCCCAGCCACGTGTAGGCCAAGATGGTGGCCACCACGTGTAAAGGCCCTGTCGAGAGGAGACAAAGACAAGACTCCCAAGAAGGATACGAGCTCACAAAGAGAGCCCAAATAGAGAGAGAGAGACACAGAGAGAAGCAGGCTGCTTTTATACCCCTGGAACTCAGACCTCCCACTATTATGGGAAGCAGGAAGGGTCAAATGCCCTTAGGTAATTTCTCCCAGCACCTCACCTATGCCCTATTATATGCCAATGTTTTGAGCCAAGATCTGCCTGGAAATGCCTTTATAGGGCATGCCATTCTGAGATGGCATGTCTCTGTACCAAGGACTAATACTAATGCCAGTTAAAAATTTCTCCAAGCCTTCACAAGAGTCTCCTCTACTTCACGGTAGTTTTGTATTTTAGTTGCCTTTGAGTTATCAGGGAGCCATGCTTGCTTGCTTGGAGGCAAACAGCATTTCTCTCTGGTCTAATTACTTGGAGATCCAACATGACCAGGCAAATATGCTGGTAAGATCTAGCTAGTCCCACGATGATTGTCCTAGCATGAGAGAATATTTATGCCAGCTAGTACAGAATACATGGTCAGATAAACTGTCACATTTAAACTACCCCCCTTATCTACGAAGTGATTTGCAGGAGGCAATCCAGGGCAGATGCAGAGGCTTTTAGGCTTTTAGGTGTCTTGCAACACATCTGATTTTCGATGTCTTAGCAAATGAGACAGCGTCCCTGACTCTGGAACAATGAAGGAGGTCGGAACTCTGGATTCTTTCTCTCGCTTGAGTGCATCGTGATATTCCAAGCATAGCTCCTTCGATTCCTCTTTGGGAGACCCGAATAGCATTCTCATCCTGCTTTCGTAGGGCCCAGGTCTCTGAGGCGTATGTTAATGCAGGGAGAATGGTGGAGTCAAAGAGATGTGTCCGGAGCCCGGAGGTTCTTTGTCTTTTTAGCTATTTCTTCGATGCTTTTGAAGGCATTTCATGCCCCCTTTCCTTCCTCCTGCACAGCTCAGGTTTTAGGTCGTTCATCATGTTGACTTCTCGACCTAGGTACACATAACTGCAGCATTCAGAGATGTTTGTTCCATTGAGAGTGATTTGGGCCTCTGGAACTAGTTCATCTTTCATGAACATAGTTTTGTTGAGATTGGACTTAAATAGGAAATAAAATTCTCATGCTCTTTTTCTGATTTCTGACACTTGAAACCATAAAAACAAATAAAAATCTTTGTCCCTTATTCCTTTGCAATAAATATGCCTAGAGAACTTGAGCCAGAATACTGAAACATCAAAAAATAGCCATGGTATGAAATTAGTCAGAAGGAAAGAGAGAGAAATAGAATGACTGCATTTATTTGCATGACATTTATTTGCATGACATATTTATATATATATATATATATATATATATATATGTGTGTGTGTGTGTGTGTGTGTGTGTGTGTGTGTGTGTGTGTATATTATGACACCAAAATCCAGTATCAGGTGAAAAGTGGATCAGGAGGTCTTACCAAAAGTGGAAATTACCCCAAACGTGTGGGGAGTCAGAGGTTAGGTAAGACAGAAAAGGGAACATGTGTGAATAAATATCAAAACAGTTAATACCAACCTAGAACTGAGCATTAAATACAGGCAAAAAATGCACATTGATGACCTCTAAGTGTATGTAGTGCAACCCTCAATGTGTAAGAGAAGGAAAAGAGAGAGAGGGAGATAGAAAAGAGATAAAGAACCTATCATTTAGGCAGGCTATGGGAGGGGGAGGGAATTGGGGACATTGGTGGTGGGAAATGGGAACTGGTGGAGGGCGGGGTGCTGGAACACTATGTGACAGAAACCTCCTAAACATGAATAATGTTGCAGTTGTATGTCTCACGGTGGTATAATAAAATATTTTTTAAAAATAGCCATGGTAGAAGTGTTTGAAGAAATAGGAAGAGTACTGAAGAAAAGAGTGAAGGGAAGAAATAAACCTTTTAAATATTTTATTATACCACCGTGAGATATACAAAAACAAAGATGTTCATGTTTGGGTTCTCCGGCCATACAGTGTTCCAGCACTCATCCCTCCACCAGTGCCCATTTCCCACCACCAATGTCTCCGATTCCCTCCCCCTCACCTAACCTGCCTCTATGGCGGGTTCTTTGTCTCTTTTCTCTTTTCTCAGAAATGAACTATTCTTCAGATAGTTCAGTTGAATCCTGGAGTTTGCATTGGCAACAAATTAGGTCACATTACAGTGTTCCTGCTAGGTGAAAATTACTCTTGCAAGAAAGAAGAGGGAAAAGTTTGAGAGAAAAATCCCTTTAATTTAAGTAAACATGTGAAGAGAGAGAGAGAGGGAAATTGTAAAATAACTCAATGCAAACATTGTAAAACCCAAATCCAAGGTTAACAAATCTAAGTCACAATTCATGTACTAATGTTCTCCTTATGATTGTGATGATGATGTTAAAGATATCCCTCAAATTGTATGACATGAATTTTGTTTGCTTGTTTTTTAGTCACACCCAGGATGTCAGCAATCAAACCCAGGTGGGCTGCGTGCAAAGACAAATGCCCTACCCACTGCAATATAGCTCTGGCTCTATGATAAGAACTTTTAAAATCAATGTCAGGTATTATTTTTTAAATTTTTCTTTAATTTTTTGGTCTTTAAAATGTTATTATAGTTTAGTTTATATATTTACAATGGTGTTGACATTTATGTTCTTGGATTTACACAGTTACCTCCCTTCACCACCACCAAAATGCCCAAGAACAGCCTAGGCAATGACCCTGTGTCACTTTCAATCCATTTCATCATTCCCCTTCCCACTAATCTGGTGTTCTCAGTTCTGTACTCCAATGTTTATTATAAATTGGTATTGTCCATACAGAAGGGATTGAAGGAGGTGCTGGAACCCAGATCCTGCTGGTTTCAAGCCATAGGTGGTAAAAAGGAATTTATCAGGAGTGAGATGGTTTCTGACAGAGCAAAATCAGTTTACTGAAAGAATGTATGTTCATCAGACTAACATAGCAGACCTCCAAAAAAAAGACCTGCCTAGCTTTCCATTTATCTGAGCTGCTTCAGATGGGAAGTGTTTGCTTTCTATAGATTAGTTAGTTCTTGGAGGGAGGCAAGCAGGAAATATATATCTAACTTTAAGAAGCAAATTGTATATAAAATATTCTATGCCAGACACATGAAAAATAAAAATATATGTGGTAATGTGGATGAACTATGAAATGTCCTGAGTCAATAATATAAAGATAGTAAAACAATCTTAACTCATTCTGGGAGGGGAGTAATATCAATTCTAGGAAAATTGTAGCTGAGCATAGAGCATTATGTCTTGCTGGGCCAAATTGATAAGGCAGGGTGCCTAGGCCAGTTCTAGGAACTGTGGGACAGAATGGAGCAATGGAGGGACCTGTGGAGCATTCTGGGCACAGCTGATTATCTTAGCAAGAAGGGCTTCCAGCTTTCCAGGTGCTTAAAAGAGAATTTAAGCTAAGCTTACTTTTAGGGAACTTCTACTGGACCACTACACCGGAGATCCTCTGGTGCTAGCCTTTCCCTCTGCATAATACCCTCCAGCCCCATGAAGGTTGCAGCAAATGGCATAATTGGTTTTTTTATGACTTTGGTACATTCCACTATTTTTATATCCATAACTTCTTTATCCATTTGACATTAGCAACATTAGCTGGACATTGGGTTGTTTCCATATCCTATATATTGTACAGAGTGCAACATGAAAATAGATTTGCGTGTATATGTGTGTATGTGTGTGTGCATGTGTGTATGTGTGTGTTTGTATATGTGTATGTGTGTGTGTGTTTCAATTAGAACTTTTGTATTTCAGGGTTAGATATGCCAAGTAGTGAAAACACTGGATAACAGGGGGAATTCTTTTTTTTTCTTTTTGGTTCCAGGAACTACTCTGGCGGTGCTTGAGGACCATATGGGATGCCGGGGGACCAAACCCAGGTCGGCTGCATGCAAGGCAAATGTCCTACCCACTGGACTATCCTCCCGCCCCTCACAGGGGAATTCTATTCATAGTTTCTTGAGAAATCTCCATACTGTTTCCTGTAGAGACTGAACCAGAAAACATTCCCATGAAGAGTAAATAAAAGTTACTTTTATTACCGAGGCTCCTTCCAACACTGATTCTTTCTACTCTTATATGCTATTCTCACTGGGCCAAGTGATGCCAGTCTGTTGTTTTGATTTGTATTTCAGTGATAGTAATAGTGAGCACCTTTTTATATGCTTATTGTCCATCTGGATGTCCTTTTTATAGAAGTGACTCTCAACTCCTATACTCATTTTTTTTTTGATGGGACCATTGGTTTCTCTGTTACTGAGTTCTGTGAATGCTTTATATATTGATTAATCCTTTATTCAATGTGCTAATGCAAATACTCTCTCCCATTTAGTTTACTTTTTTAAACTTTTTATTTTTTAATAAAACTTAGAGAGGAAATCAATGAGTTGGAAACCAAAAAAAAACAATCCAAAAGATTAATGAAACCAAGAGCTGGTTTTTTGAAAAAATAAACAAGATTGACAAACCATTGGCAAGACTTGTAAGGACAGGGAAAGAGAGAACCCAAATAAACAGAATCAGAAATAAAAAGGGTGACATCACAACAGAAACCACAGAAATCCAAAAGATCATCAGAGATTACTTTGAGAGCCTGTATGCCGTGAAACATGAGAATCTAGAAGAAATGGATCAATTCCTGAAGTCCTATAACCCTCCCACGGCTGAAACAAGAAGACCTCCAATACCTGAATAAGCCTATCACCATTGAGGAAATAGAAACAGTAATTAAAAAGTCTTCCCAAACACAAAAGCCCAGGTCCAGACGGATTCCCTAGTGAACTCTACCAAACCTTTAAGGAGGACCTACTGCCAGTCCTTTTCAAGCTCTTCCAGGAAATAGAAGAAACAGAAACACTCCCAAACAGCTTCTACGAGGCACATATCACCCTGATACCCAAAGCAGGGAGAGACAACACAAAGAAAGAAAACTACAGACCAATATCCCTGATGAACACGGATGCTAAGATCTTCAACAAAATACTAGCAAACAGAATCCAAAGACTCATCAAGAAGATTATACATCATGACCAAGTAGGATTCATCCCGGGAATGCAAGGATGGTTCAACATTCGCAAGTCAATCAACATAATACATCATATCAATAAGAGAAAAATAAAAACCATATGATCCTATCAATAGACGCAGAGAAAGCATTTGACAAGATCCAGCACCCGCTCATGATTAAAACCCTCCAGAAAATGGGAATTGAAGGGACTTTCCTCAAGATAGTTACAGCCATCTACCAAAAAGCCCACAGCGAGCATCATTCTAAATGGGGAAAAGTTGAAAGCCTTCCCCTGAGATCAGGGACAAGACAAGGTTGCCCACTCTCACCTCTTTTATTCAATATAGTACTGGAAGTACTTGCCATAGCAATCAGAGAAGAAAAGGACATCAAGGGCATCCAGATAGGCAAGGAAGAAGTCAAGCTATCATTATTTGCAGATGACATGATATTATACCTAGAGAACCCTAAACTCTCTACCAAAAAACTCCTAGAAACAATAGACGCATATAGTAGAGTGGCAGGATACAAAAATCAACACCCAAAAGTCGGTGGCTTTCCTATATACAAATAACGAAAGAGAAGAAAGGGATATTAAGGAAACAATTCCATTCACAATTGTGCCACAGAAAATCAAATACCTAGGAATCAACCTACCCAAGTGTGTAAAGGACCTGTACAAAGAAAACTACAAGACACTGCTCCAAGAGATAAAAGAGGACACAAGGAAATGGAAACATATTCCCCTGCTCATGGATGGGGGAGAATCAACATTGTCAAAATGGTAATACTCCCTAGAGCTCTGTACAGATTCAATGCAGTCCCTATAAGGATACCCATGACATTCTTCAAAGAAATTGACCAAACACTCCTGAAATTTGTATGGAACAATAAACCCCCAAGGATAGCTAAAGCAATCCTCGGGAAAAAGAAGATGGGAGGCATCACCTTCCCAACTTCAAACTGTACTACAAGGCAGTAGTAATTAAAACAGCATGGTATTGGAATAAAAACAGACCTGTGGACCTATGGAATAGAATTGAGTATCCTGACACCCAACCTCAAACACATGATCATTTAATCTTTGATAAAGGTGCAACGAGTCTAAAATGGAGTAAGGGAAAGCCTCTTCAACAAGTGGTGTTGGGAAAAACTGGGCAGCAACATGTAAAAAAATGAATTTGACCTGTGTCTAACACCATGCACAAAAAATCAGATCAAAATGGATTAAAGATCTCAATATCAGACTTGAATCCATAAAGTACATTGAAGAAAAATATAGGAAAAACCCCTCCACGACATTGAAGCTAAAGGCATCTTCAAAGGTGAAACATCACTAACAAAGCAACTAGAAGAAAAGATAAACATATGGGACTACATGAAACTAAAAAGCTTCTGCACCTCAAAAGAAACAGTGACTAAGATACAAAAGCAGTCCACAGAATGGGAAAAGAATATTCACCCAATACCCATCTGATAAGGGGTTAATATCCAGGATATATCAGGCACTGGTAGAACTTTACAAGAAGAAAACAAACAACCCCATCAAAAAATGGGGGAGAAGAAATGAACAGAAACTTCAGCAAGGAAGAAATTCGAATGGCCAAAAAACATATGAAAAAAATGCTCATCATCACTAATCATCAGAGAGATGCAAATCAAAACAACAATGAGATACCACTTTACACCACAGAGACTGGCACATATTCAAAAGAGCAAGAACAACAAGTGCTGGCGTGGATGTGGGGGAAAAGGGGGACACTCATCCATTGTTGGTGGGAATGCCGGCTGGTACAGCCTTTCTGGAAAACAATATGGACATTCCTCCAAAGACTAGAAATTGAACTCCCATTTGACCCAGCCATACCACTCCTGGGAATCTACTCTGGGAAACCAAAAAATACGCAGCGGAAACACCATCCCTACTTTTATGTTCATAGCAGCATTATTCACAATAGCCAGAATCTGAAGCAACCAGAGTGCCCGAAAATCGATGACTGGATAAAGAAGCTTTGGTACATCTACACAATGGAATACTATGCAGCTGTTAGGAAAAATGAAGTTATAAAATTTGCCTATAAATGATGGATGGACATGGAGAAGATTATGTTGGAGCTGAAATTAGCCAGAAGGAGAGAGACAGATACAGAATGACTGCATTTATCTGCATAACATAAATATATATGTACATATTATGATACCAATATCCAAGGTCAAGTGAAACATATATCAGGAGGTCTTGTCAAAGGTGGAAATTATCACAAACTGTGGGAGTCAGAGGCTAGGTAAGACAGAAAATGGAACAGGGTGCTAACAATTGTCGAGGGTACTAATGCCAACCTAGAACTGAGCATTAAATAGAGGCAAAAGGATACACATGACAACCCTTTAATGTATGTTCTGTAATCCATAGTCTGGAGGGGAAGGAAAAGAGAAAGAGAGAGAAAGGGAAAGAAATAAAGAACCTGCCATGGAGGAGGGCTGGGGGGGAGGGAGGGAACACGTTGGTGGTGGGAGATGGGCACTGGTGGGGGGATGGGTGCTGGAACACTGTATGACCAAAAACCCAAATATGAACTTTTTAATTGTATATCTTTGTAATTGTAAAAAATAAAAAATTAAAG
>JAJIBD010037939.1:0-48177 GCA_021461705.1 Cryptotis parvus
TGTGGAGTATTTCCATTTTGATAATGTTAATCCTTCCAATCCATGAGCAGGGAATATGTCTCCATTTCCGCAGGTCTTCTTTTATTTCCTGAAATAACGTTTTGTAGTTTTCTTTGTAGAGATCCTTTACATTCTTTGTCAAACTGATTCCTAGGTATTTGATTTTCTGCGGCGCAATTGTGAATGGGATACTTTCTTTAATGTCCCTTTCTTCTCTTTCGCTGTTTGCATATAGGAAGGCCATTGACTTTTGGGTTTGATTTTGTACCCTGCTACTCTGCTATAGGAATGTATTATTTCTAGGGAGCCTCTTGGTAGAGAGTTTCGGGTTTTCCAGGTATAATTTCATGTCATCTGCAAATAGTGATAACTTGTCTTCTTCCCTTCCTATCTGGATGCCCTTAATGTCTTTTTTCTTCCCTGATTGTTATGGCAAGTACTTCCAGTACTATATTGAATAGAAGTGGTGAGAGTGGGCAGCCTTGTCTTGTCCCTGATCTTAAGGGGAAGGCTTTCAGTTTTTCCCCATTGAGAATGATGCTCGCTGTGGGCTTGTAGTAGATGGCCTGGATTATCTTGAGGAAGGTTCCTTCAATCCCCATTTTACGGAGAGCTTTCATCATGAACGGGTGTTAAATCTTGTCAAATGCGGTTCTCTGCATCTATTGATATGATCATATGGTTTTTATTTTTCTTTTTGTTGATATGATGTATTATGTTGATTGACTTGCAGATGTTGAACCATCCTTGCATTCCCGGGATGAATCCCACTTGGTCATGTTGTATAATCTTTTGGATGACTCTTTGGATTCTATTTGCTAGTATTTTGTTGAAGATCTTAGCATCTGTATTCATCAGGGAGATTGGTCTGTAGTTTTCCTTTTTTGTGGCATCTTTGTCTGCTTTGGGTATCAGGGTGATATGTGCCTCGTAAAAGCTATTTGGGAGTGTTTCTGTTTCTTCAATTTGCCGGAAGAGCTTAAAAAGAATTGGGAGTAGGTCCTCTTTAAAGGTTTTGTAGAATTCACTGGTGAATCCATCTGGACCTGGGCTTTTGTGTTTGGGGAGACTTTTGGTTACTGATTCTATCTCCTTGATGGAGATAGGTTTGTTGAGGTATTCCAAATCTTCTTGTTGCAGACTTGGGAAGCTATAGGAATTCAGGAATTTGTCCATTTCTTCTAGGTTTTCTTGTTTTGTGGCGTACAGGCTCTCATAGTAATCTCTGATGATCTTTTGAATTTCTGTGGTTTCTGTTGCGATGTCCCCGTTTTCATTTCTGATTCTATTTATTTGGGTTCTCTCTTTTCCTTTTCTTAGAAGTCTTGCAAGTGGTTTGTCAATCTTGTTTATTTTTTCAAAGAACCAGCTTTTGGTTTCGTTGATCTTCTGGATTGTTTTTTGACATTCCATCTCATTGATTTCTGCTCTACGTTTTATTATTTCTTTCTTTCTGCTTGGGTTGGGCTCCTTTTGTTGATCACTCTCTAAGATCTTAAGTTGTGAAGTCAGACTCTTTATGATGGCCTTTTCTTCTTTTCTGATAAATGCTTGAAGAGCTATGAACTTGCCTCTTAACACTGCTTTCGCTGTATCCCACAAGTTCTGGTAATTTGTGTCTTCAGTCTCATTTGTTTCCAGGAATCTTTGGATTTCCTCTTTGATTTCTTTTATGACTTGCTGGTTGTTCAGCAGTGAGCTGTTTAGTTTCCAGGTACTTGGTATTGGTCTCCGTTTTTGTGTACAATTAACTGCTATTTTCAGTGCCTCATGGTCTGAAAAAGTAGTTGGCACAATTTCTATCTTCTTGATTTTATGGAGGGATGATTTATGGCTCAGCATGTGATCTATTTTGGAGTATGTTCCATGTGCACTGGAGAAGAAAGTGTATTCAGCTTTTTGGGGATGAAATGCCCTGTATATGTCTACCAGCCCTCTTTCTTCCATCTCTTCTTTAAGGGCCAGTATTTCCTTGGTAAGTTTCAATCTTGTTGATCTATCCAGGGTTGATAGAGCAGTGTTGAAGTCCCCAACTACAATTGTATTGCTGTCAATGTCTTCTTTGAAGTCTATTAGTAGTTGTTTTAGGTATTTTGCTGGCCCCTCGTTGGGTGCATATATGTTTAATAGCGTGATTTCTTCCTGATATATGCATCCCTTGACTATTAAGAAGTGACCTTCACTGTCCCTTCTGACCTTCTTCAGCCTGAAGTCTATGTTGTCAGATACCAGTATGGCTACCCCAGCCTTTTTGGATGGGTTGTTTGAATGAAGGATTGTTTTCCAGCCTTTTATTTTGAGCCTGTCTTTGCTCCGATTGTTCAGGTGTGTTTCTTGCAGGCAGCAGAATGTCGGATTCAATTTTTTGATCCATTGTGCCACTCTGTGTCTCTTAACTGGTGCATTTAGACCATTGACATTGAGAGAGATTATTGTCATGGGATTTTGTGCCATCTTTCTGAATAGGTTGGTTGTTCTTTTTGGGTTATGTCTCGTCTTATAGTAGATCTTTCAGTCCTTCTTTTAAGGTTGGTTTTGATTTTACAAAGTTCCTAAGCTGTTGTTTATCCAAGAAGTTGTATATCTGTCCTTCAAATCTGAGTGAGAGTTTAGCCGGATAAAGAATTCTTGCTGAGGCATTCATTTCATTAAGTTTTTTTTTACTATATCCCACCACTGCCTTCGGGCTTGGAGGGTGTCTTCTGAGAAGTCTGCTGAAAGTTGAATGGATGCTCCTTTTTATACAATTTCCTTCTTTGATCTTGCTGACTGAAGAATTATGTCTCTGTCTATGGCATCCATTACTTTGACTAGGATGTGTCTTGGGGTCTTTCTATTGGGGTCTCTTCTTGCTGGTACGTGTCGGGCTTCTTGCATCTGGATGCCTTCGTCCTTTAACTTCGGGGAACTTTTCAGCCAGGATGTTTTTAACTGTTTTAATTTCCTTGCGGTTACTTTCCTGTCCCTCTGGGACTCCTATGATTCTTATGCTGTTCTGCCTGGCTTCATCCCATTGTTATCTGTTTCGTTGCTGATCCATTATCCGGTCTTTTTTTCCATCTTATGTAGATCTCTGAGTGCTTTCTGCAGCTCATCTTCAATCTCACTGATTCTCTCTTCCGCTGCTGTCATCCTACTGTTGAGAGCCCTGATTGTGTTTTTTCATTTCGTCTACTGAGTTTTTAAGCAATGATATTTCTATTTGCATGGTTCTCATTTCTGCTCTCATTTCCTCCCGTAGTTTATTGACTGCCCTTTCAACTGCTTCGTTTATATTTTCCTGTATTTTATTGGACATCTGCTCAATTTTTTCATTGAGCTCCTTAAACATCCTACCAATTTCTTCTCTAATTTCATTATCAGAGAGATCATGCACATCTGTATTATTTTTTGAGTCTTCAGGGTCGATTCCTTCATCTGTTCTTCGAGCTTGGGATCTGCGTTGTTTCCCCATGGTGTTGGTGTGTTCAGGGATAGATTCCTCTAATGTACTGTTTCTTTTTTTTCTTGAGGGTATTACCTTCCCTTGGTGTTGAATTTCCTAGTTTTTCTATTAATAAGTGGCCGCGTTAGCGCCGCCCCTCCCGGCCAGCCGCAGACCCCAGGGAGGTTACCTGAGGCAGAGTCAGGCCGGTGTGAGAGTTCAAAATGACCGTTTACTTCCGCTTCCACTCCGATTTCTCCAAGTTCCTTTCTTATTAGGTGTTTCTCAAATTATCTACTTGCCATTCCCATACCCTCTTGCTATTCAAGAACATTGTGTCAGGGGCCAGGGCGATAGCACAGTGGGTAGGGTGTTTGCCTTCATGCAGCTGACTGGTGTTCGATTCCTGACATTAAGTTTGGTCCCCAGAGCATGGCTGGAAGTAATTCCTGAGTGCAGGCCAGGAGTAACCCATGAGCATCACTGGGTATATATAAAAAGAAAGCCAAAAATATGAACCTATTATTTCAGTAGATTTCCCAACACACCATCCGCCCAACTGTTCTTCTTTTTCACTGCATTATTTCCATCAGCTTTTATTTTCAGGTCAGCTCTCCCCAGTGAGGCATCCTGCCACCCTCATCTTTAATTCACAACTCCAATTTAAGCCACACTGGAGGTGCTCAGGGACTGCACATGGCTCTGTGCTCCAGGGTTGCTCCTAATGGAGCTCAGGGATAGAAACTGAACTTCCTGCATGGAAGCACAGGATGAAGCCACCTATACTCTGCATTTATTATTCTAATGCTCTGTCAGAATTATCATTGACCAGCAAACAGATAAACCCGGTGGTTGATTCTCAGTTACTAATTTACTTGAGGGCCAGGTGGGTGTGTGGAGAAAGCAGCAGACCTCAGGCAGGTCCCAAAGCCACTGAAACAATGCGTTAGGGAAAGAAATTGGAACTATAACTCCCAGAGTTCTGAGCTGCAGAGGAGATAAATGGGAAACTTTGAACCTGCACTGGCCAGGATGCCTTCCCCTGAGGACGCCTTCCCCTCTGATACCCAAATCAGAGAGAGATTTCACAAAAAAGGAAAACTACAGAACAAAGATGCTAAGATCTCCAATAAAATAGAATCGAAAGAGTCATCCAAACCACCCCAACGCACAAAAACAAAAAGATTATACACTGTGACCAAGTAGGATTCATTCTGGGAATGCAAGTATGGTTCAACATCTGCAAGTCAATCAACATAATACATCATATCAATAAGAGAAAAAACTATATGATCATATTAATAAATGCAGAGAAAGCACTTGACAAGTTCCAACACCAATTTATAATAAAAAAACTCTCCACACAATGGGAATTGAAAGAACCTTCCTCAATATAGTCAAAGCTATCTAATATAAGCCTACAGTGAGCATCATTCTCAGTGGGAAAAACTGAAAGCCTTCCCTCTAAGCTCAGGGACAAAACAAGGTTGCCCCCTCTCACTACTTCTATTCATATAGTACTGGAAGTACTTGCCATATAAACCAGGGAAGTAAAAGGATATTAAGGGCCTCCAGATAGGAAGAAAGAAGTCAAGCTGTCTCTATTTGCAGATGACAGATATTATACCTTGAGAACCCTAAATTCTCTACCAAAAAGCCCCTAGAAACAATAGATTCCTATAGTAGAGTGCAGGGTACAAAAATTCAGTACCCAAAAGTCAATAGCTTTTCTATGTGCAAATAAAGAAAGAGAAGAAAGGGATATTAAAGAAACGATCCCATTCACAATTGTGCCATAGAAAATCAAATACCTAGGAATAACTTTGACTAAAAATCTAAAGGATCTTTACAAAGAAAACTATAAAACATTGCTTAAAGAAATAAAAAGAGAACCGGGGAAAATTAGACACATTCCCTGCATTGGGAGAATTAACATTGTCAAAATGGTAATACTCCATAGGGCTTTAAACAGATTCAATGCAGTCCCTATAAGGATATCCATGACATTCTTCAAAGAAATTGACCAAACACTCCCGAAATTTGTATGGAATAATAAACACCCATAGATTGCTAAAGCAATCCTTGGGAAAAAAGAAGATGGGAGGCATCACTTTCCCAACTTCAAACTCTACTGCAAAGTAGTTCGTAATTAAGACGGCATAGTATTGGTATAGGGACAGACCTGTGGACCTATGGAATAGAACTGAATATCCTGAAACACATCTCAAATAAACAATAACTTAAACTTCAATAAAGGAGCAAAGAAAAAATTAAGTGGAGTAAAGAAAGCCTCTTCAACAAATGGTACTGGGAAAACTGGGCAGCTACATGTAAAATAATGAACTTAGACCTACTTCTAATGCCATGCACAAAAGTCAGTTCAAAATGGTTTAAAGATCTCAATATCAGACATGAATTTATAAGGTACATCGAAGAAAACATAGGAAAAATGCTCTACAACATTGAAGCTAAAGGCATTTCAAGGACGAAACACCATTAACAAAGCAAATGGAAACAAAGATAAATGGGATTATATAAAACTGAAAAGCTTCTGCACCTCAAAATAAATGGTGACCAAGATACAAAGATAGTCCACAGACTGGAAAAGAATATTCACTCAAAGTCCATCTGATAAGGGGTTAATATCCAAGATATATGAGGCACTGGTAGATGGTAGAACTTCCAACCCCATCAAAAAAATGGGGAGAAGAAATGAACAGAAACTTCCAAAAAGAAGAAATTCAAATGGCCAAAGGCATATGATAAAGTGCTCTTCATCATTAATAATCAGGGAGATGCAAATCAAAACAACAACGAGATAACATCTCACACCACAGAGACTGGCACACGTCCAAAAGAGCAAGAACAACCAGTACTGGTGTGGATGCGAGGAGAAAGGGACTCTCAAATCCACTGTTGGTGGGAATGCCAACTGATCCAGCTCTTTTGGGAAAACAATATGGACTTCCTCTGAAAAGTTGATATTGAGCTCCCATTTGACTCAGCCATACCACTCCTGGGAAACCCAAAAACAAACAGCAGAAACACTATCTGCACTTCTATATTCATTGCAGTACTATTCATGATATCCAGAATCCGGAGATAATCTAAGTTCCTGAGAAGACTGGATAAAGAAACTGTGTTATATCTACACAATAAAATACTACACAGATGTCAGAAAAGACGAAGTCATGAAATTTACCTGCAAATGGATGGACATGGAGAGTATCATGTTGAATGAAATTAGCCAGAAGGTAAAGGATAGATATAGAATGACTGCATTCGTTAATGGGATATAAATATATACCAGTGTTCTACTAATTGTGGGAAATGGTAATGCCAATCTAGAATTCAGCATTGAATATTCACAAAGAAACTTACATGATAAACCCTAAGTGTCTGTAGACCAAGCCACAATGTGTGAGAGAAGAGAGTTGGAGAGAGAGAGAGAGAGGGAGAGAGAGAAGAAAAGGAAAAGTGCCTGCTATAGAGGCAGACTTGGGGAGGTGGGAGGGAGTGTGGGGATATTGGTAGTGGGAATGCAGCACTTGTGGAAGGACAGGTGCTGGAACACTGTATGACAGACCCAACTATGAACATCTTTGTAATTGTGTATCTCACAGTGGTATAATTAAAAAATGTAAAAAATTACTTGATCAGAAACATTTTGTACAATTGATTACTCTTCTTTATAACTACTCTACCTTCCCCTTGCCCCCATTCTACAGGGCTTCTAGGGGAAATGCACACTCCTAGTTTTCCACCTAGTTCTTCCTTCTTAGGTCATCCACTGGTCCTTCCCTTTCAGTCTGCCCATTTCTCATCAACCTCTTGGCTTCTTGACACTGAAATATTACTATCCATGTCCTCAGGACTCTGCTCTCCTAGTGGTTTTATCCAGTCTTGTGCTTTAAAAGTTATGTGTGTTATCATGAGTTTCCAACTTCTCTTTTCAGTCCAATATTTTCCCTGAACCCTAAACTTTGTTTTTTTTGTAAGTTCTATTTGGGATAGTCAGGGGGTAGCCCCCGACTTCTTATCCTTGGTCACTTCTGGCAGTGCTCCTAGTGGCCTGGGCCTCTCAAATGTGCTCCAACCAATTGAATGATTTCTCCAGCTCTGATGAGTGTTTCTGCTACTCAGTAGCTCTACTTGGATGATTCAGTCACACATGAATTTAGTACATCTTCAGACAGATTCCAGATCCTTCCCTAACTATGTTTCCACTAAGTTTCCACCACTGCAATGTTACCTTCATAGCTATTTAGACTTAATACCTCAGACTCATGCTTGACTTCACACTTTCACTTATATCTCAAATACAATTCACGAGCAAATTCTATAGACTGAATTTTGATAATCTGTCTAAATCTGATCATTGCTGTCTCTATCCATAGCTGCCATTATGGTTTAACTAAATTATCCTCTCTCACCTAAACTATTTAAATAACTTAATCTTTCTCCCTTTTTCTGCTAATTTAGAAATGACTCCAACAATGCATTCTTTTGCTATACCCTTTGTATATATTTGAAGTTAAATTTGAGATTTATATAATTAAAATACATATTTTCAATGTGAATTTTGAGCATTCTGTAAAGTTTATATACTTGTAATTCATACCCTATCAAGATATAGAACATTTCCATCATTTAAGAAATTTCCTTTTGCCCTTTTATTTTCAATACATTTATCTGCCAACAACTAATCTCTTTTAATGATGGGTATGAGCATAGGAGAATAAACACTATGTTTTATTCTGTTGTTTTCTATGTTGTATTCTAATGAGAAAAGTCCACTAGAAAATAAAACTAGATGATGCAGATCACTGGAGATTATATTTGCCCTTCTTTTATTAGTTTCAATAAATGAAATTGGAAGTGTCCTCCTTTCCATCTATGGTTTTTATTCACCACACCCTTTTTGAGATTCATTTGTATTATTCATTCCTTATCTGTAAAGTACATTATTTCATTAACATGCACAACATATTTATAAATCACTTGAAGTTCATTTGAGTGGCTTCCAGGTTCATATTTACTATTACAAGAAAAGCTGAATAATAGTAATAAAACATTTGTGCGTAAGTCTTCACATGGTTATATTCTCATTTTTTCTCAGATTGAATATCTAGACTTTACTGTCATTTGTCAGAATACATACATATATCTGTCATATAGAAAGGATATATTTAATTTAACTCCATAAGAAATTGCCAAACTGCTTTCCAAAGTTATTGTGTTATTTATTTTTTACTTTTGTTTTTGGGCCACACCCAGCAATGCTCAGGGCTTACTTTTTCTTTTCTTTCTTTTTTGCTTTTTTGGGTGACACCCAGAAATGCTCAGGGTCTACTCCTGGCTCTGCACTCAGGAATTATTCCTAGTGGTGCTCAGGGGAACATATGGGATGCTAGAGGATGGAACCCAGGTTGACCATGTACAAGGCAAATGCCCTCCTGCTGTACTATTTGACCAAAGGCTTGTGTCCATGTTTAGTAATAATCTGACCAAAAGGCTTGTGTCTATGTTTAGTCAAGGGTTTGCCCATGTTGGAGTGTATACCTGGAATGTATTAAAAAAACTCCACTCCAGCCACTTATTGTGTTATTTCATGTTCCCAATAGGAAGGCAGAAGTCTTAGTTTTTCACTATATTTGAAACTTAATATTTTCAATATTTTGAGTTTTAACTATACTAGTGGGTGTGTGGTGGTACATCCTTGTGGTTTTAACTTGAATTTTTCTGACTAATGATTTTAAATATCTTTATATCAGTTCAGATAATTCCCCAAGTATTTTTGGAAGTTGGAGGGACTTGGGCCAGACCCAGCCTTATTCAGGAAACCATATGCGGTTGCTGGGATCAAACAGAAGTTGGCCACATGCAAAGCATTTTACTTAATAAAACTGTCTCTTTAGCCCCATTTCCCCATGTTTCTGATTGGGCTCTTTTGTTTATGTTGTTGTTATTGTGTTGGTGGTGGTGATAGTGGTGGTTTTTTGTTATTGAATATTAAGTTTTTTTTTAATACATTCCAGGTATACACTCCAACATCGGCAAACCCTTGACTAAACATGGACACAAGCCTTTGGTCAGATATTTATTACACAAGTATGTTTCCCAATACATGGATTCTTTTCATTTACTTAATGATAACTTTTGTGCTCAGGGATCACTCCTGGTAAACACTGGGGACCATACAAGGTTCTGAGGTGCAAACACCCTGTCCTCTGTACTATTGTTTCAGTCCAATTCATGTTATCTTTTGAAGACTAAACATTTGAATCTTTTATCAAATCAAACTTTTCAAAAACTTTATTATTTTAAGGATTTATTTTTAGGCCTTTAGATATCTTAATTTACTCAAAGATGTAAAACTTTTCTCCTCTAATATCATGTATTTTTTTTCTTATTTTGTCTCTCACCGAATGAAATATGCCATTGAGTGATACAAAACATGGAGGAAATATTTAAGCAAAACCCCATTGGGCAGAGAGTTTCAAGTGGATGACCCCTCGTTAATATCTGGAACCACAAGCACCACTGAGCGTGATCCTGGAGCACAGAGCCAGTAGTAGCTCCTAAGAACATCAGGTGTGCCCCTTCCAAATATATATAATCCCATCGTACATGCCCATACTTTCTCTGTTTTCTTAATTTGTTCTTTAGTCTCCACAAGATGAGTTACAAAGCACAGTGGTTAAAACAGACTTGTGAAACAGACAAATCTGGAATTAAAAATACATAGCCTCTACAATGCCCATGATTGAACATGTTCCTAAAGTCTTTGAAGCGTCTTTCTTCAGAGATAAAAATGGAAGCAATGTGAATTTGAATGATGTAATGTACACAAAGCCCCTGACCTAACCCCTGTGCACAGCAACAGGATTCAATGAAGGTTAGGTACCATTATTACAGTAAAATTTGCAGTTGTCAGTGAGAACTTAGCCAAGAGTCTATGTTACTTAGTATTCTGAAATCAAAGTTAAAAGTATTACTACTGCTGTCATTAAACATTATGGAGTATCTCAAAAGTTATAATGAGCCACAGATTTCACAGTAGGCAGTATGTTTTCCTAACAAAAAATTGGGGGTGTTTGTAATTTGCTGGAGCCATATGTCAACAGATCCCTTCCAAACTGCTAAGAATAGAGTAACCTCAAATTATTTTTACCACAAAGGACCATCTAAAAATGTCTTGGCATGCACTGCTTCTGTTTTATAAAGTCAGGCCTGGAACCATTTTTTAGATGTCAATGTTTTTGCTGCAATTGCTTGTTTGTTCTTTCTATTATTCCTAACTATGCCCGTCATTCATCTGTCACAAACTGGGTCTAAAGCTGGAACATAGATTGATCTATTCTACTCATCTTCTCTGTTACACATTGCTAACAAAACTTTAGGTCAGCAATCATTTGATCCAATTAGCAACTTGGTGAATTCCCCTGGATTGTTTATATGTCATTTATAATTGTTTTCATGTCACATCTAGAATCCCAGACTAAATATTTAATAAGCAAGCCGGGGTCACACATTGGTTATGTTTCTTTACTTTGATAATGGTGGTGGTGGTTGCCTTGCTGGGGACTCTAACGAGTGGTGTTGGTGATGAAACCCATAACTGCACACATGTAAACCATGTGCTCAACTCAGGAGCCACATTCCTGGCCTCGAGCTAGCTGCCTTTAATTAATCAGTATTTTCAATCAGTAACTCAAGAAGGATGCCTTTTAAAAATATTTCTTCTACTGACTGCTAAGCCACATGCTTCAAAGCCTTATCATCCATTCTGCGGTGACTTTCCCAGGATATAAACACAGTAAAACTGACTTTGATACAAAGAACTTGTAATGGGCTAGAGAGACAGTTCAAAGGACTGAGTGCATGCTTTGTATGCTGGAACCCTAATGATCCCAAACACCTTACGGTCCCCTGAGCACCATAAGAACTACCCCTTGAGCACTGAGCTGGAAGTAGCCCATGAAGGGTGTTCAAGTATGTCCTAAATCTCCCCTCCAAAAGAAAGGAAGAAGTTGTGATGGCTGCGGAGCACTTGCTCTTAGATGATTTATTCCTGCCTTTCTTGGGTCAGCAATGCCTGTCCTCATGTGAGACATCCAGAAAGCACTGTGTGACTCATCCTTCAACTCACTCATTTCTGGCTTCAGTTCAAACCACAAGAGAGGCGCAGTCTGGTTTTGGTACTTGTCATACATCATTCAGTTTAGCAGGATTTGTCCAATTGTTCATTTGCTGCTTACTCCTCAATGACATTCTGTCTCTCCCTGTTTTATCAGTGATAGGAAAGCTGGTTTTTATCATGACATAATACTATTACTTTCTAATCACACTCAAGTCACGCTGAAAGTCTCTGAGTGTCAGGGAGTGCTGATAGCCTTTCCTCTTTCTTAGCGATTTTAAACAGGCTGCAGCAATGAACAAGACCTAGTTGGTTTTAACGAGTGTAGCCTTGGATACCGGAGCAGTTGGGAGCTAAGTGGCTGCTGTTTCTGAGTTTTGGTGTAGGAGAGAAGATGGCACTGAAGACCCTGCCAAAGTTCCGGTGTCTTTACAGAATCAAAGTCGAATTCCCTCAAATTTTGGGGGTTGGGAGTAGTGCCTTCAGTAGTGCTCAGGGATTACTCCTCTCTCTGTATTCAGGGATCACTCTTGGAGGGGGTGGCAATATATAGGATGTTGGGGATAAAACCCGAGTCAGCTGCATGCAAGACAAGCACCTTCACCACAATTTCTGCCCCCAAATTCTCTTAACTTTATAGTATAGATGAAAAGTAGATTAATGTTCCCTGAGAAGGGAGCATGCTAGTCATGAGTTTTATTTATTTTAATGTGAATGGGTCCCTGATAATTTTCTGTGTACTGCTATCTATAAGAGGGAAGCAGACGTGAATAGAACATCAGCTCACTGGCTGTGTGAGAGGGAACAGGCCACTGAAATGAGGAAAGACAAAGGCTGCCAAACCTCAAAGACATTTTTGCAGGTAGCTGCTTCCTCCTTCTGTCCAGGCTGGGGGAGCCACTGGTAGAAGCTTTGTATGGCAAGCAGGAGATTATCTAGAGCACAGATTCCTGACCTCTCCTAGACATTAACATCACCCAGAATATTCTAAAACTGGGGCTAGAGACAGTACAGGAGCTAAGCTGATCCTAGTTAGTTCCCCAGCACTGCATAAGGTCCCCTAGCATTGTTAGGAGTGACCCCTGTATATAGAGAAAGAATTAAACCTTAAGCAGTACTGGGTGAAGCCTCAAAACCAAAATAAAAAATTTTGAAAGAATGAAATTTAAAAACCTAGCCTAAACCTGGGTATCTCCAGACAAATGAGTTAAGTTGATCTGGGATGGAGTCCTGGAATCAGCATTTTACAAACTCACCCAGAGTTGCTTAGGATCAAGATTCTCAAGCTAAAGGCATCTCCAGGAGTCCCCAACAGTGGGGATCCCCACTTTGTACCTTCTTTTTAAGGAGTCTGGGGAAATCCTCAGGACTTTTCAGTAATGGGGGGGAATAAAAACCCCGCTTCTGTTTTGTGGAAGGAGTAGGAGAAGGGGGTCTCATAATCTCCTGGAAACTCCCTGGAATCCTCTTCCTGGTCTCCCCACATTATGCTTAGCCAAGAATGCCTTCCTTAGGGGGTGGTCTGCTTTGTGAGCCTTCTTCTCCCCACCCCTGTTTTCAGGAATAAATTACTTTGAAGATAGTTATAATTAACTTTTTATCAAGTGAGATTTCTGACAAGTTGGCTAGGCGATAACATGATTTTCCAGTTTGGCATGGATTGAGAGTTCCCTAGAGGGAAGGAAAGTCTATAGAATTTTATGAATTATTTTTAAACACTACATTAAATAATGCAGTTTACAGCCATCACAGGTATAGACTAAATATTTCTCACAATAATTCAGTTTAAAATCAGATGAATGGTACTAAACTACTAGATCTGAACTAAGACAAAAAACAAATCAACCGCACTCTTTTCTAGAACTTGGTAAGCATGATAGACAGGAATCAGTTTAAAACCATTTTGGTATGAAAACTCAGCTTTCACTTTCTCATCTGAAAAGTTGGTTGGTGAATATCTGTCTGTGCTGTCAAAGACTTGTTAATGAAGAAGAGCAAATCATGCGTCAGGGTGCTTTAGAAACAGTCATGGAGACTGGGAGACACGGCAGGAGTTAAGGCCCCAACTGAACTTCCATGTGGTCGACCCTGTTCACACACCACTGGTGATCATTCCTGTGCAGAGAGCCAGGAGCACTGCCACAACCCTCTCCCCCAACTCTGCCAAAGAAAATCATAATAAATTATTTTTCAATGGTAAAAAAATCTTATTGATCAATCAGAATATGTATTTTTCAGTTCAGAATTAATTGCACTGAAAAAAATTACTATCTTTACAGCCAGTTATCTAGTTTAGGGAGACATGGGGATGAGAATGCATATATTAGTGTACACATCTGCCAATCAAGATATTTCTAAGAAGCCATAGTCTTAGCACAGAAGGTAAGGGATTTGTCTTCAAGTGGCTGACCTAGATGCATAGGCCCCCCATTCCTGCTAGCGTGATTCCTGAGCACAACAAGGTGTGGCCTAAACATTTTTTATAATTTCTGACAAGATCTTGCATTAGTAAAGACTATCAAACTCTTTTTTGTTGTTGAGCTGTTTCGAATATTTTTTGTCATTTTATTAAATTTTGCTATATAAACCACTTAACAGTAAAATAAACCCCCCAACTGGAACACTTTTAAGCACAGAAACTATCTTTCATTGAAACCCAAACTACTCTGGCCATCTTTAACTACCCTATTTAATTTTTAAGTGAGTCTGAATATTTATTTTACTATCTCATTTACAAAGTACCCTATTTAATTTTTAAGTGAGTCTGAATATTTATTTTACTATCTCATTTACAAAGATTTAAAGTTTTTCTTTTAAAGATAAATGGCAGTTGTTTTAATAATTTTTTTTGGTGTCACATCCTAGCTAGGTCTGTATCTTTGCTGTTTAAGCTACTTACATTTCTTTAAGTCAGGGTTCATGCTAAAGAGATCTCTCCATTGTCTAAACACTGATAGAGGGTAGGGTAGTTGCAGGAGTCAGTTTGACTTGGAATTAATAACTCTTGGTATATCAATTCTAGTATGATTTCAATGCTATCTAGTTTTTTTTAGATCCCAGAGGAAACAAATTAGAATTTACCAGGAGGAAGCCTGGCTACATTTTAGAAATCAGCTTTGCAAAGATCAAAGGAGAGGTCATGCTGACCCATTCAAAAGGCAGGCCAGTAAGATTCTCTCAGTAAAACAGAAAACAGAGTACTTTAAGATTATCCTGGTGCAGAGTAGAATGAAGAAGGACCTTGTGGGTGTTGGGGATACCATCTAGTTGCATGAAGTCCATGATCTGAAATTATGATGTGATTCTTCCCATGAATATACATCCATTAGATGTATTTCTTTATACCAGTCCACCCTCTATATTGTTTGACATAAGAGATGATCTCAGAGGAAGGACTAGGCACTGATATTATCATTGTTTATACCTGAGCCAGAGGTGTGGAACCATCTAGCATCTGCACCTAAAAGTTGGTTTTGTTGATCTTTGATGATGCAGCACCAAAGAAAGGAAGAAGGAAAAAAAGATTTTGGTTCTCTGGCTTTTGGCAGGCTTTTGGGAATAAAAGGAACTAACTTGGGGAAGAAGCATCTATCTTGGTTTAGATCCCGACCTGAGAACATGGTTGGAAGTCCAGCCAGGAGTTGGGGATCCCCTGACCTTGGATTGTATTAGCAGAGTTTAATTGCTGGTGATAAGTAAAGGTCTTTTAGAATTGTGCTGTACTCATGGATTTTGTCTGTCTGTCGCTGACCCTTGAAGAAAAAGGGTACTCATTCCCTGACATCATTGGGGGACCCCAGCGGTTCCCTGACAATAATAACAAAGATAGAATTTTCCTCAAAGTCATTTTGTATCTTAGTAGAATTAGGATTTTATATGCATTCTTCAGATTGAATGTGTCATATGAAAAAATAATGTCAGATGTATACTGTTCAGGGAGACTTCTCATGGAAAGCAGAAGAAATAGATTGTAGACAGGACTTGATTATTTTGAACAATCTTTTAATTTCAAAGATGAGTAAAATGAGGTCCACAGAGACAAAAAATGTTTTGTTGAACATGGAAAAACATATTGCTATCTAGAATGTCTTGAAGAGAATTAACATTTAGCAGAGTGAGGCAAAATGTCTTAATGCTATAAAATCATTAAGAATTTGTTAGGAGGGAGTTGAGAATTTGGGAGTTGAAAGATAGTATTGTGGGTAGGGTGTTTGCATGCAGCAGACCCAGGCTCAATCCTAGCATCTCATATGGTCCCCAAGCATTGCCAGGAGTAATTCCTGAGTACAAAGCCAGGAGGAACAGTTGAACATTGCCAGGTATGGCCATAAAGAAAAATCAAGCAAACAAACAAAAAGAATTAAGAATTTAAGTTAATTCTACAAAGTTTTTTTTTGCTTTATAATTTCTCAACATGAGAATATTATGTCACAGTAATATTAATGTGGGTGGTTTTATTTATTTTATTTTATTTTTGGCTCTGGGTTACACCCAGCAATGCTCAGGGGTTACTCTTAACTCTTCACTAAGGAATCACTCCAAACTGTGCTTGGGAGACCATAAGAGATGCCGGGGATCAAACCTGGGTCGACTTTGCAAGGCAAATGCTTTCCCCACTGTACTTTTCCTCTGGCTCCTAATGTGGGTGGTTTTAAAGGGAAGCTAGAAGTGATGGTGGCTAAGTGTCTTGTTAAGTTAGCCTCATTTTGGAACCAGTAAAGTAGAACAAAGATCTCTATGGAGCAATGATTTGGGGCTAAGCAGACACAACAAAAGGTAACTGATCATATATAGAACACATTCAATACAAAAGATTAGGGTGTACAAAAGAAAGCTTTGTAACTGGAAGGAAACCAAAGTCAACAGCCACATTATGAAGTTGTTCTCAGTAGAGCTAAGAACAACAGTCACATTACCATCTGCTTTTAAGTTTTTCCAGATTAATTTCTTTTTTTTTAAAGCTTAGGTATATTTTAATGCAATTAACTTCATAATACCCACATAAATATTGAATGGATGTGAAATTGAATTGCTGAAATTCAGATCAAAATGGATTAAAGACAGGCATAAATATACACATGATAACCTCTAAATGTATGTATTGCAATCCAGAATGTGTAAGAGAAGGAAGAGAGAGGGAGAGAGAGAGAGGAAAAGAGAAAGAGAGAAAAGAGATAAAGAACCTGCCATAGAGACAGGCTAAGGGAGAGGGGAGAGAATCGGGACATGGGTGGTAGGTAATGGGCACTGGTGGAGGAATGGGTGCTGGAAGGCTGTATGACCGAAACCCAAACATGAACATCTTTGTGATTGTATACCTCACAGTGGTATAATAAAATATCAAAACATTTTAAAAAATGGATTAGAGATCACAATATCAGACCTGAATCCATAATGTATGTCAAAGAAAAATATAGGAAAATCCCTCCACGACATTGAAGCTAAGGACATCTTCAAAAGACGAAACACCACTAACAAAACAACTGAAGAAAAGACAAACATATGGGACTAAATGAAGCTAAAGAACTTCTGCACCTCAAAAAAAAAAAGGAAAAAACAATTACCAAGATACAAGACAGTTCACAGAATGGGAAAGAATACGAGAACATCATGCGACATAAATTAGAATGGGAAGGAATGGGAGTGAAGATAGATGGTCGGCAACTACATCACCTCTGCTTTGCTGATGACATCATTCTAATAACACCAAACATTAGCCAAGTGGCACAAATGCTGGCTGACTTTGACCGAGAATGTGGAAAGATAGGTCTACAGCTGAATTTAAAGAAAACTATGTTTATGAAAAATGAACTAGTTCCAGAGGTCCCATTCACTCTCAACAAAACAAACATTTCTGAATGCAGCAGTTATGTGTACCTAGGTTGAGAAATCAACATGATGAATGACCTAAAACCTGAGCTGCACAGGAAGAAAAGAGAGCGGCATAGAATGCCTTCAAAGGCATTGAAGAAATAGCTAAAAGGACAAAGAACCTCTGGCTCTGGGCACATCTCTTCGACTCCATCGTTCTTCCTGCATTAACATATACCTCAGAGACCTGGGCCCTACGAAAGCAGGATGAAAATGCTATTCGGGTCTCCCAGAGAGGAATCGAAAGAGCTATGCTTGGAATATCACTCCTCACTCAAGTGAGAGAAGGAATCTGGAGTTCTGACCTCTGTCGCTATTCCAGAATCAGGGACGCTGTCTCGTTTGCCAAGGCATCGAAAATCAGATGGGCTGGACATGTAATGCGATTTGGAGACGACCTCTGGACTAGAGCCATTACCGACTGGATCCCACGAGATGTCAAAAGATCACGTGGCGCCCCCACCTACAAGATGGTCAGACTTCCTTGTCAAGACCCTGAAGGAACTGTTTGAGGCTCTTCATATTCCTGAATCAACCAGATGCCATTGGGCTACATTGGCAGGTGATAGGGTCCAATGGAAATGTTACTGGCACCCGCTCGAGCAAATCGATGAATAACGGGATTCAAGTGATCAAGTGATCAAGTGATATCAGTCACTGGTAGAACTTTACAAGAATAAAACAGTCAACCCCATCAAAAAATGGGGAGAAGAAATGAATAGGAACTTTGACAAAGGAGAAATTCAAATGGACAAAAAAATAAATAAAGCACCATGAGATATACAGTTTAAAAAATGCTCATCATCACTAATCATCAGAGATGAAAATTAAAACAACAATGATATAACATCTTACACCACAGAGACTGGCACATATCCAAAGGAACAAAAGCAATAGCTTGCGTGGATGCGGGAGAAAGGTACTCTCATCCATTGTTAATGGGAATGTCGACTGATACAACCTTTTGGGAAAACAATATGGATGTTCTTCCAGAAACTAGAAATTGAGCTCCCATTTGACCCAGCTATGCCACTCCTGGGAATATACCCTGGGGGGCCAAAAAACACACAGTGGAAACGCCTCTATGTTCATAGCAGCACTATTCACAATAGCCAGAATCTGGAAACAACCAGAGTGCCTGAGAACAAACAACTGGATAAAAGAAACTGTGGTACATCTACACAATGGAATACTATGCAACTGTTAGAAAAATAAATTATGAAATTTGCCTATAAAAAATTTGCCTATAAATGGATAGACATGCCGATAAATGGATAGATCATGCTGAATGAAATCAGTTAGAGGGAAATGACAGATATAGAATGACTGCATTTATTTGCGGAATATAAAAAAAATAGCATGATACCAACATCCAAGGCCAGACAGAACATGGATCAGGAGGTCTTGTCAGTGGGTAGAGTCTAGTGAAAATATGTGGGAGTCAGAGGTTAGGTAAGACAGAGAAAGGAACAGTATACTAATAATTATTGGAAATGATAATACCAGATAGAATTGAGCATTGAATATTGAATACTGAGCAAAAGGATATACATGATAACCTCTAAATATATGTATTGCAAGCCACAATGTGTAAGAGAACAGGGAGGGAGAGAGTGAGAGAGAGAGAAAGAGAGAGAGAGAGGTAAAGTGCCTGCCATGGACACAGGCTGCGGAAGGGGTAATCAGGGGTCATTGATGGTGGGAAATGGGCATTGGTGGAGGGCTGGGTGCTGGAACACTGTATGACTGAAACTCAAACATGAACATCTTTGTAATTGTATATCTCATGATGGTATAATAAAATAATTACAAAAAACAAATGAATTGGAGCAGGAGTGATAGCACATTGAGTAGGCAGTTTGCTCCGCACATGGCCAACCTGAGTTCGACCTCCGGCATCCCATATATGGTCCCCAAGCACAACTAGGAGTAATTCCTGAGAGAATAGCTAGGAGTAGCTCCTGAGCAGTGCTAGGTGTGACCCAAAAAAGCCAAAAAAAAAAAAAAAAAGAAAAAGATTGACTGTTAAATTCTGTTCTTCTTTGTTTTGTTCTCTATATTCTTTTTGGCAGGTTTCCTTTTTTATTAAAATACCATGATTTTCAAAGTTTTTTATAATGCAGTAATTAGAAAGACACTAATCCAACACTAATCCCACCAGTGTGTTCCCACCAAAAAAGACCCTCATTTCCCACCCACCCCATCTCCATGCTTGCTCCATCAGCTGACACACTCAGCCCATATATGGCAATGATATTGATAGAGCCATGACTTTTTCCCAGGTTTGTTATGGACTAATCTGGCCAATTTCTGGTCTTGAATTGACCTTCTGAGTTTCTAGAACGTGGTTGGTTTCTACTAGTTTGATGTATTGCACGTCCGTTGGCTTTGCAGCTGCGTGCCACAGGGAGAGGCAGTAGCAGCTCTACCCTGTGTGTCTGTGTCTCTGGATCATAGCCAAAAAGCCAGAAGCAGTTCATGGGCATGTCCACAGGGCCTTCAGGACAGAGATAGGGGAAAGGGACCCCAGATCCATCTCCACAGAAGTCCAGTGACTTTTAGCCATGGAGACTCACAAAACAGATTTCAAGACTCTGGGCTTGAAATTGGCTTCTCTCTTGGGTGGGGCTCTGCCAAGCTGGAGTCTGGACGTTAAAAATGACTGCAATTATTGTGCATGGGTTTCTTTTGCTTCTCCTGAGGTTCTATTGGGGTGGTGGGTCAGGACCAGACCTGTCCTCTGTTTTTTTTTAATTTCAAAAAAACACTTTCATCTTTGCAAGAACAAATGATAAGAACAAGATGGATGGGGGGCCACAGGGAGATGATTCCATAGGCAGAGGACGGACTTTGCTTTGGGGAGCCCTAGCTCCATTCCAGCTCTGCTCCTCTCAGCACTACAGGCTGTGGTCCTATCCCACCAAAACTGAAGGACCGTGGTCTGCTCTCATCTGCCCTACTTTGCTGATCCCAACTAAGCACCATAGGTGATGCACCCCAAGCAGATGAGCTACATCAAGCAACTGAGCTACACCAAGCAGCTGAGTTACACCAATCAGCTGAACTATACCAAGCAGCTGACTACCCCAAGCATCTGAGCTACAGCAAGCAGCTGACTACACCAAGCAGCTGAACTACACCAAGCAGCTGAATTACAGCAAGCAGCTGACTACACCAAGCAGCTGGCTACATAGCAAGCAGCTGACTATACCAAGCAGCTGAACTACACCAACCAGCTGAATTACAGCAAGCAGCTGAACTACACCAAGTAGTGACTACACCAAGCAGCTGACTACACCAAGCAGCTGACTACACCAAGCAGCTGAACTACACTATGCAGCTGAAATACACCAAACAGCTGAATTACAAGCAAGCAGCTGAATTACACCAAGCAGCTGAGCTATAGCAAGCAGCTGACTATACCAAGCAGCTGAACTACACCAAGCAGCTGAACTACACCAAGGAGCTGAATTACAAGCAAGCAGCTGAACTACACCAAGCAGCTGACCTACAGCAAGCAGCTGACTATACCAAGCAGCTGAACTACACCAAGCAGCTCACCTACAGCAAGCAGCTTACCTTACAGCAAGCAGCTGACTATACCAAGCAGCTGAACTATACCAAGCAGCTGAATTACAGCAAGCAGCTGAACTCCACCAAGTAGTGACTACACCAAGCAGCTGACTATACCAAGCAGCTGAACTACACCAAGCAGCTGCCTACACCAAGCAGCTGACTACACCAAGCAGCTGAACTACACCCATGCAGCTGAAATACACCAAGCAGCTGAAATACACCAAGCATCTGAGCTATAGCAATCATCTGACCCACACCAAGCAGCTGAACTACACCAAGCAGCTAAACTACACCAAGCAGCTGACTACACCAAGCAGTTTAATTACACCAAGCAGTTTAATTACACCAAGCAGCTGAACTACACCAAGCAGGTGACTACACTAAGCAGCTGAACAACACCAAGCAGCTGGCAACACTAAGCAGCTGACTACACCAAGCAGCTGAACTCTATGGAATCACTCTGCGGGCTCACAAAGTAAAGCCTGGAGTGCTTACAGGGCGGACAAACCAAGTATCTGACTAGTCGCAGTGCCAACAGCCACATGTGCACTCACTGTTACAGCCCCACCAACGGCTTAGCCCCACTGCTTTGGGAATATTCTCTGCAGACACATCAATCTGTGAGTAACTTCAGGTACCAGGTGCCAAGGCTGAGAGATTTGGTGCTCTTTCTCCTGAGTTGCTCACCCCTTAAACATTCCCACAGCCCCAGCAGTCATGCCCCATGCCTGCAGCCACTACCAGGCCCACTTCACTGGTCCTGGACAAAGATGCTGAAGTTTCTGGACCTTGCTGAAGGACTAAGGACTAGGGTCTGGCATAATCATTTGTTTAGACCTGAAACAAGTGTGGCCCACCCTACATTTACACCTAAAAGTGATTTGTTGATCTTTGTTGATGCTACCCTCCCTGAAGAAAGGATTATGGCTTTTGGGTATGTAAAGGGGACTGACCTGAGGTAGATTCATCCACTTTGGTGGGAGATCTGGGCCCAAGTATATGATTGAAGGTCTGACCAAGAGCTAGAGGTATGGAGAGTTCCATTATCCTGGATTGTAGTAGCAGTGCTTGTTCTATTATTGGTAATTAGTAAAGGCTTTTAGAACTGAGCTGAACTTATGGTTTGTTCGTCTGATGCTGATTCTTAAGATAAAAGGGAACTCATTCCCGATATTGTTGGGGACCCCACTGCTCTCCAACAGATAGCCTCTTCTATCAAATTATTGGTAGATTTTTCTTCATCTCACTTACTCTTCTTGTTTAAATTATTCCTCTTAACTGTTACCCAACTCAAATGTTGCCCTGGACTATTGATTTGCTCATATATGTACTCAATAATGCTAAATACACTTTTATTAAAAACATAAATAAAGATAGAATACAATTCAGATAGTGAAATATATCATTTAAAGAAGGAAAGTAATAGTGAATGGAGCCAAATCTCAATAATGGAAGAAGCCCAGTAATGAAAGTTGATCACACATATTTGAAAAATAACAATAAAATAATTGAACTAAGTTGGATACCAAGAAGAATCATTTCTCAGTCATCGGGTATGGCAAGCAGGCTAAGAAGTGTTTGACTCCTCAGGTTAGGCACAGACCTAAGATTTTTTTTATAATTTTTTCAGGGCTAAGAATCAACCCGCACAGCCCGGATCATCAACAGCCACCCTGAAGCAATTTTTTTTTTTCAATCCGGCCCAGGTATGCTGAACCAGAGACTTTCAGACATGGGGCAGAGCTGCTACTTGCTCTCCCTGTGCCCAGCTGCTCGTGAAGTGCCCAGGAGGCATGGCGCGGTGTTAGCCCTGGCCTGCCGCACCAGCAGAGCCTCGCAACAAGCCAGACCACCCTCCCCTACTCCCTGGGGCCCACCATTTTCCACATTCGGACTTCCCTCTCGTCACAACTCCACCCAGCAGACCAGACTATCACAGCCCGGCTCGCGCGGCGCTAGAGGCCGTGCGGTTCAGCAATACATGCTTTATTTAGAGGTGACTACAACAGTATGCCACCCGCACGGCAAGCCTGGCAAGCTGCTCATGTCGTATTTGATATGCCAAATACCAGTAACATTTATATTAGGTCATTCCCGTGACCTAATATAATGGTTTGAGGCTCTTTATGTTCCTGGAGCAAGCAGATGCCTTTGGGTTCTACTAGCATGAGACAGGACATATGGAGATATTACTGGTGGCCGCTCTATCAAATAGATGATTAACGGGAAGATAGTGATAGTGATAGAAGAATCAACCCAGAACATCACACATATGATGTATGTCAGTGTGATGAAACCCTAGCCCAGGGCTGGGTCTGGAAGCTGGAAAAGGTAAAATTTCCAGGGGCCCTTCCTTTAGGGTGAGAGGGGACACAGAGGTCAGGAAACTGTGAGTAAGGTGGTTTGGTTTGCTTTTTCCCACTACTCTATGGGCATTTCCTCTTTTCAAATGTTTCTTAAAACTGTCTTTCCTACTCTCTGAAAGCAAATGTGGCAAATGTGTTCTTTTCACAGAGAGTCTTCTTTCTTCCAGGTGTGGTGCAGATTTCTGCCCGGTTAAATTGCTGTTTATAATTATGGTTTCTTTACTGATAAATCAGAAATGGCTGCAATAGTCTGACTGGATCAGTGCCAACCCTTCTCTTTCGACTTTGACACTCTGTCTCAGCACCAACCTGCTTATTTGGCATGGTTTGTACATGTCTCACTCTCTCATGCTCTCACTGAACTGATAATTGTCCTACAATGGCATCATTTTCATTATTGTCGCCCCTGCCTTCACCTCATCATTATCATCTACGGAGTCCCCCACCTTTTTTTCTTGCCTATTATCAATCCTTAAAAGCTTGGATCCAGCCACTGCTAACCATTACTTATAAATATTGGTTTCTATTTTGCTGTTGTGTTAACAATTGCTCCTCAACTTCACCAAGAATGAAATTTGTGACTTAGCGTTTTATCATTTAGACTATATTAATATAGAATAGATGTGTGTGTTTATGTATGTATAAAAAGTTGACCATATATATTTGTATAAATACCTATATTAATCAGCCTATTGGACTGGAGAGATAGCACAGAAATTAAGGTGCTTCTTGCATGTTCATTCCCAGGCATCCCATATGGTCTCCCAAGGCTCACCAGGAGTGATCCCTGAGTGCAAAAGCAAGGAATAAGCCCTGAACACAGCCAGGTGTGGCCTCCAAACAAACCAAGCAAGCAAACAAAAAAACCCTCAACCTAAAAAGGACACAGAGAATAATGTCTAAAAAGATTTATATTACCAAGGACAGGGGTGCCTCTCTGGTGGAGGGTGTGGTATTGGTAACACTAATTAAGCAACCTTGTCATTAACAGTACTGTAAATCATGGTGCTATAATTTAAACAACTTTACATTATCAATGACTTCTTTAGAATTTTAAAATAAATGATCAGGGGGCCGGAGTGATAGCCCAGTGGGTAGGGCGTTTGCCTTGCACGCGGCCGGCCTGTGCCGGCCCGGGTTCGATCCCCGGCATCCCCATATGGTCCCCGAGCACCGCCAGGAGTAATTCCTGAGTGCAGAGCCAGGAGAAACCCCTGAGCATCGCCGGGTGTGACCCAAAAAAGCAAAAAAAAAATAAAATAAAATAAAATAAAATAAATGATCATCTTTCTTCAAGTGACTGAAATGGTTTTCTGACTTTACAGAATGAAAGCATATGCAAGGGGTGAAAGTGATGGTACTGGGGGTAAGGCACTTATCCTGCACGTGGCAGAGCCAGGTTTGATCCCTGGAACCACATAAAATCCCTTAAGAATCTCCAGGAGTAATCCCTGAGCACAGAACAGAAGTAAGTCATGAGCACTACTGGGTGTAGCCTCTAAAAAGAAAAATAAATCAATAAAATAAAACTGTTAAACAAATTAAAATATATGAAGCATGGTACATAAAATTATGAAATCAGTAATAAAACTAGGATAGACTAATTTACCTGTCCAGTAATCTCAAACGTTTTATTTGTACTCTTTCTTCATCTTCATAAATGTAATAAAATACACCAAATAATTCAGTGCAGTTATCGCTTTCTTCATGATTGTATGAGCTGAAGAATAAGTCATATGTATTTACTCAAAGAACATTTAAGTGGTACCATTTTCTCTATAGTCACTTTCAACGATTACATTAAAATTGTGTTGGGCAGAGTGCCCTAGAATCGATGACTGGATAAAGAAGCTTTGGTACATCTACACAATGGAATACTATGCAGCTGTTAGGAAAAATGAAGTTATAAAATTTGCCTATAAATGGATGGACATGGAGAAGATTATGTTGAGTGAAATTTGCCAGAAGGAGAGAGACAGATACAGACAGAATGACTGCATTTATTTGCATAACATAAATATATATGTACATATTATGATACCAATATCCAAGGTCAAGTGAAACATGACCTTGTAACAGGAGGTCTTGTCAAAGGTGGAAATTATCACAAATGTGTGGGAGTCAGAGGCTAGGTCACTGATCCTTGATCACTTGAATCCGTTACTCATGATTGCTCGGCGGGCGCAGTAACTTTCCATTGGACCCAACGGCCATGTAGCCCAAGGCATCTGGTTGTTCAGAATTAAGAGCCTCAAACCGTTCCTTCAGGGTCTTACAGAAGTCTGACCATCTTGTAGGTGGGCGCCACGTGATCTTTGACTCCGTGGGACAGTCGGTACGCTCTAGTCCAGCGGTTGTCTCCAAATCGCTACATGTCCAGCCCATCTGATTTTCGATGCTGGAGCGACAGCGTCCCTGATTCTGGAATAGCGCGGAGGTCAGAACTCCGGTTCCTTCTCTCATTAGTGGGCGTGATATTCACATAGCTCTTTCGTGCCTCTCTGGGAGCCCCGATAGCATTCTCTCCTGCTTTCTGGGCCCGGTCTCTGAGGCGTTGTTAAAGGGACGGTGGAGTCGAGTGCCGGCCGGAGGTTCTTTGTCCTTTAGCTATTTCTTTCCTTTGAGGATTCATGCCGCTCTCTCCTCCGCAGCTCAGGTTTTAGGTCACATTTGACCTCCTAGGTAAACATAACTGCTGCATTCGAGTGTTTGTTCCTTGGAGAATGGGGCCTCTGGAACTAGTTCATTTCTCATGAACATAGTTTTCTTCAGACAGCTGTAGACCTACCTTCCACCGGTAAGTCAGCCAGAGGCTAGGTAAGACAGAAAATGGAACAGTGTGCTAACAATTGTCGAGGGTACTAATACCAACCTAGAACTGAGCATTAAATACAGGCAAAAAGATACACATGACAACCCTTTAATGTATGTTCTGCAATCCGTAGTCTGGAAGGGAAGGAAAAGAGAAAGAGAGAGAAAGGGAAAGAAATAAAGAACCTGCCATGGAGGTGGGCTGGGGAAGGGGGAGGGAACCGGGGGCGTTGGTGGTGGGAGATGGGCACTGGTGGAGGGATGGGTGCTGGAACACTGTATGACCAAACCCAAATATGAACTTTTTAATTGTATATCTTTGTAATTGTATATCTCACAGTGATATAATAAAAATACTTTTTTAAAAAAATTGTGTTGGGACCCGGAGCGATAGCCCAGTGGGTAGGGTGTTTGCCTTGCACGCGGCCCACTTGTGCCAGCCCGGGTCCGATCTCCAGCATCCCATATGGTCACCCAAGCACTGCCAGGAGTAATTCCTGAGTGCAGAGCCAGAGTAACCCCTGAGCATTGCTGGGTGTGACCAAAAAAATTTGTTTATTTCTTTTGTCACATCCTGTGACATCCCAGCTACATGCTCAGAGGTTACCCCTGGTGGTACACAGGAGACTATTCCATTTCAGAAATCATACCCAGGATGCCCTCATGCAAAAATGTGCTCAATTATTTGACCAATTTCTCTGGCCCTAGTTATACTGATGTTTTACATGTAGAGGAAATAGACTCTTGGAGGACATTAAAAGTGCATGAACAATAGTAACAATAATGAACATTTGATCACTTGATCACTTGACATACCTTTATTCATTGATTTCCTTGAGCGAGCACCAGTAATGTTTCCATTTATCCCTATCAAGTGCCAGTGTAGCCCAATGGCATCTGCTTGCTCCAGGAATACGAAGAGCCTCAAACTGATCATTCGGTGTCTTGAGAAAGATGTCTGACCATCTTGTAGGTGGGTGGCCACGTCATCTTTTGACAACATCCTGTGGGATCCTGAGTGCAGTCAGTAACTGCTCTAGTACAGCAATCATCTCCAAGTTGCATTACATGTCCAGCCCATCTGATTTTCGATGCCTTGGCAAATGAGACAGCGTTCCTGACCCTGGAACTTCGACCGAAGGTCAGAACTCTAGATTCCCTTCTCTCACTTGAGTGAGGCGTGATATTCCAAGCAAAGCTCTTTTGATTCCTCTTTGGGGAGACCCAAATAGAGTTCTCATCCTGCTTTCATAGGCCCAGGTCTCTGAGGTGTATGTTAATGCAGGGAGAATGGGGGAGTCAAAGAGAAGTGCCCAGAGCCGGGAGGTTCTTGGACGAGAGAAATGCAATATTTATTTGAATTGCATTTTCCTCACTGGATCACTCTATCACTGTATCACTGTCTTCCCGTTGTTCATCGATTTGCTTGAGCGGGCACCAGTAACATCTCCATACGTCCTGTCACAAGCAAGTGTAGCCCAGGGGCATCTGCTTGCTCCAGGGGCAGGAAGAGCCTCAAACCATTCTTCAGGTCATGGAATTGAGGTCCATAATTGTTACTAGTTTTTGACATAACAAATAAAACACGGGTAGCTTGCCAGGCTCTGCCGTGTAGGTGGTATACTCTCAGTAGACGTCTCTCATCTCGAGCATTTACTAATTTTTACCAGTAAAAATTATAGACCTCATTCCCTGATCTGATGGAATGGTTTGAGGCTCTTTGTATGTAGCCTTGGGCTACACTAGCATGTGACAGGATGTATGGAATGTTACTGGTGCCCTCTCAAGAAAATCGATGAACAACGTGAAGACAAATGATACAAGTGGTACAAGTGATATGTTATAGGTTAATATATAACAGTGTATGTTAAACTATAACAGTATAATAGTATATATGTTATATACTGTTATATGTTATATCCATATAACAGTATACGTTATGTGCCAATATATAACAGTGTATGTTATAGTGTAAGAGTAGAGTAGTATATGGCACCTGGGAGGCATGGCGGGTTCTAGCCCTGGCCTGCCACCCAGCAGAGCCTCACAACAAGCCAGACGGACCCCCCCACCCCCCGACTCCATGGGGGCTGCCGTTTCCACATCCGGACTTCTTTCTCGTCACAACTCCACCCAGCAGACCAGACTATCACAGCCCGGATCATCGACACCCACCCTGCAGCAGTTTTTTTTTCAATCCGGCCCAGGTATGCTGAACCAGAGACTCTCAGACATGGGGCAGAGCTGCTACTTGCCCTCCCTGTGCCCAGCTGCTCATGAGGTGCCCAGGAGGCATGGCGGATTCTAGCCCTGGCCTGCCACACCAGCAGAGTCTCACAACAAGCCATATGACCTCCCCCGACTCCATGGGGGCTGCCGTTTTCCACATCCAGACTTCTTTCTCGTCACAACTCCACTCAGCAGACCGGATTATCACAGCCTGGCTCGCTTAGCCGCTAGCATTGGGTTAGGATACAGTCATGTATCACTTAACCATGGGCATATTCTGAGAAACGTATTGTTAGGCAACTTTGTTATTGTGCAAACGAACGTCACAAAGTGTGTGTTATTGTCCAAACAGTGGTTATCCTTTTTCTTTTTAAAAAAAATTTTTATTATACCACAGTGAAACATACAGTTACAAAGGTGTTCATAATTGGTTCTTGGTAAAACAGTATTCCAGCACCCATCCCTCCACTAGTGCCCCATCTCCACCACCAGTATACCCATACCCCCTGCCACCCACCCCCAGGCTGCCTCAATAGCAGGTACCCCTTTTCCTCTCTTTTCCTCTCTTTCTTTCTCTGTCTCTCTCTGTGTCTGCATCTCTCTCCCCCTTCTTTAAACATTGCGTCTAGCCCTGCAGACATTTAAGGTTTATCACTTAAGTCTCTTTGTGTATATTAAATGGTGAGCTCTAGTCTGACATTACCATTTCCCACACTCAGTAAAACACTGGTATATATTTATATACCATTAATAAATGCAGTCATTCTACATCTGTCTTTTTCCTTCTGACTAATTTCACTCAGCATGATAGTCTCCATGTCCATCCATTTGCAGGTAAATTTCACAATTTCGTCTTTTCTGACATCTGCATAGTATTCCATCGTGTAGATGAACCACAGTTTCTTTAGCCAGTCCTCTGTTCTCGGGCACTTAGGTTGTTTCCATATTCTAGCTATTGTGAATAGCACAGGGATGAATAAAGAAGTATAGTTTTTCTGCTATGTGTTTTTCGGTCTCTAGGCTATATTCCCAGGAGTGCTATTGCTGGATCATATGGGAGCTCAATATCTAGTTTTTGATGGAATGCCCATATTGTTTTCCAAAAAGGGCTGGACCAGTTGGCACTCCCACCAACAGTGGATGAGAGTCCTTTTTCCCCACATCCACGCCAGCACCAGTTGTTCTTGCTGTTTTGGATGTGTGCCAGTCTTTGTGGTGTGAGATGGTCCCTCATTGTTGTTTTGATTTGCATCTCCCTGATGATTAATGATGAAGAACACTTTTCATATGCCTTTTGGCCATTCAAATTTCTTCTTTTTGGAAGCTTCTGTTCATTTCTTCTCCCCCATTTTTTGATGGGGTTGGCTTTTTTTTTCTTGTGAAGTGCTACCAGTTAATATCCTGGATATTAACCCCTTGTCAGATGGGTATTGGGTGAATATCCTTTCCCACTCTGTGGATTGTCTTTGTATCTTGGTAACCATTTCTTTTGAGGTGCAGAAACTTTTCAATTTTATATAATCCCATTTGTTTATCTTTGCTTCCATTTGCTTGACCAGTGGTGTGTTGTCTTTAAAGATACTTTTAGTTTCAATGTCGTAGAGCATTTTTCCTATGTTTTCTTCGATGTACCTTATAGATTCATGTCTGATGTTGAGATCTGGCTGCCCACTGTCACCACTTCTATTCAATATAGTACTGGAAGTACTTGCCATAGCAATCATGGAAATAAAAGACATTAAGGGCATCCGGATAGGAAAAGAAGAAGCCAAATTGTCACTATTTGCATATGACATGATATTATACCTGGAAAACCCGAAACACTCTACCAAGAGGCTCCTAGAAATAATAGATTACTATAGTAGAATGGCAGGGTACAAAATCAATACCCAAAAGTCAATGGCCTTCCTATACACAAACAATGAAAGAGAAGAAAGAGACATTAAAGGGGGAACAGTGTGCTAACAATTGTGGGGGTACTAATGCCAACCTAGAACTGAGCATTAAATAGAGGCAAAAGGATACACATGACAACCCTTTAATGTATGTTCTGTAATCCATAGTCTGGAGAGGAAGGAAAGAGAAAAAGAGAAATGGAAAGAAATAAAGAACCTGCCATGGAGGAGGGCTGGGGGAGGGGGAGGGACCGGGGACGTTGGTGGTGGTGATGGGCACTGGTGGCGGATGGGTGCTGCTACACTTGACCAAAACCCAAATATGAACTTTTAATTGTATATCTTTGTAATTGTAAAAATAAAAAATTAAAAAAAAAAAAAAAAAAAATCTAAGTCCTAAAAGGTAAAAAAAAAAAAGGAACTATCCCATTCACAGTTGCACCATAGAAAATCAAATACCTAGGAATCATTTTGACAAAGAATGTAAAGGATCTCGACATAGAAAAGTGTTTGCCCTTTTCAGCGGCATAGAAATTTAGGGGGACTTCATGAAAGAGGAGCTGTTATTTTTTATTGCTCCGGAATCATGATTTGATTGCTGAGTGATTGCTCAGAAATCGTGACATTGCTCACGCATTTCTTATTGCTCTGAACACACTAGCAGTGTGTGCTCACTGACATGCTTGAGGGCCTCTGGGTTCTCACTGTGGAGGTCACGAATGGTTTTCATTTGCAGCCTACAGCCTATCTCCTGAAAAAGATGGTTCTGTGATTTCTTTAAAGTTCTGAAACTTGCCATTGGTCTGATCTCTGTATGGATAAAGTTGTACAAATGTCTGTGCTCTAACAGACAAGTTCCATCCATACTGAAAAAAATTTCCCAGGCAACTTGAGTTTCTCTACAAACAGCTTATCAGAAAATTTTCAGCTTCCTTCTTGGCACTTTAAGACTCACCACACACCTCCCGTGATGTAATAACTTGCTATCCTTATAGTTCAATGCACCCAGAGTTAGCAAAACCTTCAATATTATAGCTGTGTCAAGTTTCCTTTTTAGCACTGCAGCCAGTGTTTTGTCCTTGTTGTGGTTGTCAAGGTACTGAGGGGTCAGCCTGTTTGTCTTCAACCCAAGTACGAAATGTGTCCTCATAGTCATGGATGACTTCCGAAAATTGCTGTCAGTGCTTTTGCTTTTAGTGATGCAGATTCTTGAACAGTTTTTATTCCTTTGTTCCTGTTCTTCAAGACCATAACTGTGGAGAGGGACATGCCTGACTGGAAAGCAATAACCATCGTTAATTTTTCACTTTCATCATCTTTATCTTTTTAACTTCATTTCTAAGCCAATCACTAGATATGGTCTCTTACTGGAAACATCAACTATGGATTTGATAATCTTAGCAGCCATGTTGAGCATAACAATGTAAGGTTAAATCAAGCACAAGCAGAATGATAGTATCAAGAAACCTAGACAATACAAGATTCATGAGTCTGCTGTCAGCAGAAAATGCCACAATGACATGACAGTTATCATAGGGATAGTAGGCATTTGGGGCCACCAAAAGAGACAGTGAATTGCAGAAACATCACTATGTGGTGTACAACCTCAGATAACAGGAACTGAAAAGCTTAACAAGTGTATGTTCAATTGCGACCGTTGCTTCATCTGTTCTTTTCAGACCCTTGGAGTCCAACTATGTTTCAGTAACCTTCAATCTTGGAGGTGTGAGTCAGCAAGAAGTTTTGGGTGGATGAACAGTGGCCTCAAGAGAAGAAACAGTGACTAAGATACAAAAGCAGTCCACAGAATGGGAAAGAATATTCACACAATACCCATCTGATAAGGGGTTAATATCCAGGATATATCAGGCACTGGTAGAACTTTACAAGAAGAAAACAAACAACCCCATCAAAAAATGGGGGAGAAGAAATGAACAGAAACTTCAGCAAGGGAAGAAATTCGAATGGCCAAAAAACATATGAAAAAATGCTCATCATCACTAATCATCAGAGAGATGCAAATCAAAACAACAATGAGATACCACTTTACACCACAGAGACTGGCACATATTCAAAAGAGCAAGAACAACAAGTGCTGGCGTGGATGTGGGGAAAAGGGGACACTCATCCATTGTTGGTGGGAATGCCTTTCTGGAAAACAATATGGACATTCCTCCAAAGACTAGAAATTGAACTCCCATTTGACCCAGCCATACCACTCCTGGGAATCTACTCTGGGAAACCAAAAATACGCAGCGGAAACACCATCCCTACTTTTATGTTCATAGCAGCATTATTCACAATAGCCAGAATCTGGAAGCAACCAGAGTGCCCGAAAATCGATGACTGGATAAAGAAGCTTTGGTACATCTACACAATGGAATACTATGCAGCTGTTAGGAAAAATGAAGTTATAAAATTTGCCTATAAATGGATGGACATGGAGAAGATTATGTTGAGCGAAATTAGCCAGAAGGAGAGAGACAGATACAGAATGACTGCATTTATTTGCATGGCATAAATATATATGTACATATTATGATACCAATATCCAAGGTCAAGTGAAACATATATCAGGAGGACTTGTCAAAGGTGGAAATTATCACAAACGTGTGGGAGTCAGGAGGCTAGGTAAGACAGAAAATGGAACAGGGTGCTAATAATAGTCGAGGGTACTAATGCCAACCTAGAACTGAGCATTAAATAGAGGCAAAAGGATACACATGACAACCTTTTAATGTATGTTCTGTAATCCATAGTCTGGAAGGGAAGGAAAAGAGAAAGAGAGAGAAAGGGAAAGAAATAAAGAACCTACCATGGAGCAGGGCTGTTGAAGGGGGAGGGAACCAGGGATGTTGGTGGTGGGAGATGGGCACTGGTGGAGGGACGGGTGCTGAAACACTGTATGACCAAAACCCAAACATGAACTTTTTAATTGTATATCTTTTTATTTGTATATCTCACGGTGGTATAATAAAAATACTTAAAAAAAAGAGAGATGGTTCTGGCTGCTTGTGCATATCTTGGGCAGCTCTCCCTTCCCCCACCTTACCTTTGGCAGCTCATTGAATGCCTCGCCCCTGCCTCCAAACAGTGGAAGCTGGGCTTTCTGTCTTAGGGAGGAAGGAAGAGGGAAGTATGATAATTTATAAACTAAATTCCTGCTCCCTTGGAAGCTGGTTTGGAATAAATGAGCTGCCTAACTTTCTTCACTATGTGAAATTTCCACCTCACCAAGCTATATTATCTATTAAATGAGAAACCTAGGCCAAATAACCTACATGATTCGGACAAATACTGGAACACAAAGTCTTATTTTCACCTGTTTGAACAATGCTAAGAGCTCGGAACAATCTTGGGTTTGTTGAGTTAAACGGGAAGAGAGGGACAGAGAAGATGGCAGTTAACTACATCAATTACTTTGTAAAAAATTAATTTGAGATGAAGTAGAATTGAGTGAAAAAAAAGTAAATTCCATCGTGAGAGAATGCCTGGTAACTGTCTTATTTTAATTAGTCTTAACCTGATTACCAAAATGTTGACTGACAATAGCTCAAATATAATATAACAGATGGAGGAAATCAACATTGAAGTTTGAATTTATTCCAACTAGACACTGAATTAAAGGAGGGCAATAGAGTAGAGACTGTTACAGTCATTTCAGATAGTAGTAAGGGAACTGTCAGATACATAGAGATCACCCCATCCTTTTAACTCATCTCACACTGTCAGATACAGAGGGATCACCCTGTCCTAACTCATCTCACCCTCTGATAACAATCTGATCAGGGAAGAAGAGAAATTCTCCTCTCCCTCCTGCCATGTAATCTTGTCCTGCTGGCCACCCTTTTGATAAGTTCTAGCCCTAGTGTTGCTTACTTACCTATCTTCCCTCCTCCTAAGTACTGTTCTGGAGATGGGCCTTGTGTAATGCAGACACACCATGGAATTTGTCCCAGGTCATCCCCACATTAACCAAATGGTGAAGAACTGAAGGCCCTGGTGTTTGGATACATGGGCACAGCCGCACACTGAAATTTCAGTATCTTTAAGGCAGAGACAGCTCAGTGGCTAAGGCAGATTCCTCCCATGTGGTTAACCCTGGTTTGATCCTAATACTGTGTATGGTTTATTGAGCACCACCAGGATCCTTGAGCACAGAGCTCTGAGCATTTCCGATGTGCTGCCACCCATTACCCCCATATCCTTGATCAGAGAGATACCAGCATGTGAGTGACCCTGATTCAACCCCCCTAAGCAACACTGGGAGTGAACTGTGAGGCTTGACTCTAAAGGACCCCTGAGTGTGAGGGCAGAGATCATCCCTTGAGCACTGATGGGTGCAGAACAACCCTCGCTTTCATCCCACCCCACCCCACAAATAAATATATCATTAGAATACATGGTATTTTATATATATTATATAATATATAATACTTAGATTGTATTTGACGCTCTGTTGGCTGAGCTATCCAGACTTACTCTTAGACTGTACTTGTATCTGGGATCAAACTCCAGGTCTGATGCTTGCCACAGAGCAAGGCAAATATTCTACCACGGAGCTGCATCCCCAGCCGGTAGACTGTATTTTGGTTGTTGTAGGTGGAAGTGCACATTTTGCAGCAGAACCCAGACACTTGGCTGCAGTGTGCTGTGGTCCTTATAATTTCTTGTGTCTCCAGTAGTCATACTTGCTGGAAGTGGTGCTGGAAGTGGCACCAAGCAGTGAGGTGTGGATGGGCTGGGCATCAGAACTCATGACCTCGTGCTTGCAAGGGAGGCACTTTGCCACAGATGCTCAAGGACATAGATTTCTCCAAGTAAAAGTGTGTCAGCATACTTATGGGAGATGAAAAATTAATGTCTTCAAATATTTTAATTCAATAGTCTTAGATTAAGTTTTTTAATTAAATAAAATAATAACATTGTCTACTCTTTTTACTTTTCACTGTATGCATGTTTTAGGCTGTGTCACAATATGATAGGACATTTCACTTTAAGAAAGTCAGAATGAGATAGCTCAAAAGGGCCACAGCTTATGCCTTGAATGTATGAGGCCTAGACTTGATCCCAATCCCTGCATGTGACCTCTCAATACTGCTAGGGATGACCCTGAGTTCCGAGCTAAGCACCTCCAGATGTGGCCCAAAAACCAAACAAACAAACAGGAATATCAACCACTGCTATAAAGTCAAAGATCCGTGCAATCTTTTAGGGATCAGAGCGATAGTGCAGTGGTTAGGGCATTTGCCCTGCATGCAGGCAGCTGACTCAGGTTTGCTCTCCAGTCCCCCATATGGACCCCTAAATACTGTCAGGAAAAGTTTCTGAGTGCAGAGCTAGGAGTAATACCTGAGCATCACCAGGCATATTCCCCAACCCCCAAAAGACACACATTTTACCAACCATGATTGGTGTGAGGTAGTCTCAAGTATATTTGACCTCCGAAAGAATTATCTTTAGGATATAGATAGATAGATATAGATATAATTTTGTGCATGTATGATCACAACTGTTTACATGGATTATCTTTAGATTATTATATATATTTTGTGCATGTATTATCACAAAAGCATACATGAGATTTGCAGCTTCAGACAACTGATATTGCTAGTCTTTGTTATTAAGCAGGCATGGCAAACTATTGCTCTATGATAGTATTTTACAATCTAGCTTGCAAAGGATTGTAAGAAAGAACATCCAAGAAATTCTCTCCTGGATAAAACAACCCCACTGGCATTATATGTATAGAGGAGTCTGTCTTCCTCTGATAGAGTATTTAAAATGCAAAGTAAAAAGTATACCCAAGTAAACCTCATCTACCATTGTGATACTGATAGTCAATTAGGACAATGTGTACCAACAGCATAGTCTGGTGTTGATCACCAAGGCAATTCCAGTAAAATCTGCTTGTCCCATTATAATCCATTAGATTTCCAGATTGTGCCATGTGGGTCATCTGAACTTATATTCAGAGCATACAGACACTTTGAGGTGCCTTCACACTTTGATAGCTTTCTGGAGGAGGCTCTTTGGAACACATACGATCCAAGATCAGAATGGTTGGTATCTGCTTTTCCCCTTTCCCCACCCCAGTCTTCCAAGATCATAATAACCTGAGTCCAGGGACAATGGTCTCAGCCTCTTTGTCCGGCACTAAATGTGGACTAGCACTTCACTCCTCAAGCCGAGGTGCAGAAGAGATAGCTTAGGTGGCAGCCACACAAGCCGGCACATGTCCAACACTCTGAGTTCTCTCCCCAGCACCCATGATCTCCCCAAGCCCAGAGGCCTGGAGATTCAGGGCCTCAAATGCTTCTAGGTATGACCCCTATAAAAGTACCCACACTGTAAAAATAATTAGCCGATTGGTTAAAGGGTTTTTTTTCAATTCTTTTCTTTTATATAGTTCTCAAAGTTGAATTTCTATGTCTGTTGTAAACATGTTTTTGAGCTAAGGTGGCCCTTTTCCTAAAGACAATGAATGAATATTACCTTTCAGGATTGTCATTTAGCACAGTTCTTGACTTATCTTGGTTTCAGTGCACTTTTACTCATCTACATGGAAATAGTCATTCTATGACTGTTAAAGATCCATTCAGATGACAATAATTTCATGCTGTTGAATAATTTCAAACTGATATAAAAAATTCTTAAGAGGCTATAACATCTACGTACCTGAAAAGATTGGGGATGTGGCTCGGCAATACAACACTTTGACTAGCATGTGTGAGAGCCTGAGTTCAATACCCAACACCACACACACACACACACACACACACACCACATGCACACACATGTGCATGCACATACACACAGCACATGCACACACACATGCACGCACACACACATTCACTTAGAGTGCCTTAAAAATAGGCATCTAAAAATTACTCAGTGTGTTTTGAATTTTTTTTTTCTGTTTTTATTTCTTTTTCTCAGTGCAAGGAAGAGATTGAATTTAGATCCTTACACAGGCAAAGCATATGCTCTCCACTGATCTCTGTATATGTAGCAATCTTTTACTCGCACATAGTTTGTCTTATCATCACTTGATCACTTGAATCCTGTTAATCATCGATTTGTTCGAGCGGGCGCCAGTAACATTTCCATAGGACCCTATCATGTGCCAATGTAGCCCAACGGAATCTCGTTGATTCAGGAATATGAAGAGCCTCAAACAGTTCCTTCAGGGTCTTGACAAGGAAGTCTGACCATCTTGTAGGTGGGCGGCCACATGATCTTTTGACATCCCTTAGGGATCCAGTCGGTAACAGCTCTAGTCCAGCGGTTGTCTCCAAATCGCACTACATGTCCAGCCCATCTGATTTTCGATGCCTTGGCAAATGAGACAGCGTCCCTGATTCTGGAATAGCGATGGAGGTCAGAACTCCAGATTCCTTCTCTCACTTGAGTGAGGCGTGATATTCCAAGCCTAGCTCTTTCAATTCCTCTCTGGGAGACCCAAATAGCATTCTCATCCTGCTTTCGTAAGGCCCAGGTCTCTGAGGTGTATGTTAATGCAGGGAGAATGGTGGAGTCAAAGAGATGTGCCCAGAGCCGGAGGTTCTATGTTCATGAAAAATGAACTAGTTCCTGAGGCCCCATTCACTCTCAATGGAACAAACATCTCTGAATGCAGCAGTTATGTGTACTTAGGCTCGAGAAGTAAACATGATGAACTACCTAAAACCCGAGCTACGCAGGAGGAAAAGAGCAGCATGGAATGCCTTCAAAGTCATCAAAGAAATAGCTAAAAAGGACAAAGAACCTCCGGCTCCAGGCACATCTCTTCGACTCTCCCCTTATCATACATATTTCAAAAAGAACGATGAAAATTCCCTTTCTCAAGCTGGTGAACAATATAGAATTAATAATTTTAAGGGTCTGGCTTGTTGTGAGGCTCTGCCGGGTGGTGGGCCAGGGCTAGAACCCGCCATGTCTCCCGACTGCCTCCATGAACGGCTGTGCACAGGGAGAGCAAGGAACAGCTCTGCCCCCATGTGTGAAAGTCTCTGGACCCAGCATACCTGGGCCGGATTGAGGAAAAAGCTGCGGCAGGGTGGGTGTCGGTGATCCGGGCTGTGATGGGCTGGTCTGCTGGGTGGAGTTCTGAGCGGAGGAAGTCCAGAAGTGGAAAAGACAGACCACCCCGCCTCACTTGGGTGGTCCGCCATTTTCCACTTCTGGACTTCCCTCTCATCAGAACTCCATCCAGCAGACCAGCCCATCACAGCCCGGATCACCGACCCCCCCCTGCCGCAGCTTTTCCTCAATCAGGCCCAGGTATGCTGGTCCAGAGACTCTCACACATGGGGCAGAGCTGTTCCCTTGCTCTCCCTGTGCACAGCCGTTCAGGAGGCAGTCGGGAGGCATGGCGGGTTCTAGCCCTGGCCCACCACCTCGGCAGAGCCTCACAACAAGCCAGACCACCACTCCTCACTCCACGGGCGCCGCCATTTTCCACTTCTGGACTTCCCTCTGCGTCAGAACTCCACCCAGCAGACCAGCCCATTACAGTCCGGCTCGCACGCCGCTTAGCCACGCGGTTCATCAATAATTGCTTTATTTGGAGGTGTTTAAAAGAGTTTGCCTCCCGCTCGACAAGCCTGGCAAGCTTCTCGTGTTGTTTATGATATGCCAAATTCCAGTAACAATTATATTAGGTCATTCCCATGACCTAATATAACGGTTTGAGGCTCTTTATGTTCCTGTAGCAAGCCGATGCCCCTGGCTCTACTGGCATGAGACAGGACATATGGAGATATTACTGGTGCCCGCTCTAGCCAATAGATGATCAACGGGAAGATCGTGATCGTGATCGTGAATTTTAAGGGACTACAAATGGTGATGAAAAGGTTCTGCATTGTCTTTTGATCTAGTTTAACCATCTTCTCAGGTAAAATATATACTACACAGTTAAATTTGAATTTCAGATAAACGATAGATAATTTTTGTGTTTTTTTTTCTTTTTTGGGTCACACCCGGCGATGCTCAGGAATTACTCCTGGCAGTGCTCGGGGGACCATATGGGATGCCGGGAATCGAACCTGGGCTGGCATGGGCTGGCCACATGCAAGGAAAATGCCTTACCCACTGGACTATCACTCTGGCCCCGATAGATAATTTTTAGCATAACTACATTGATATAATATTTGGAACATATTTGTTCTAGAAAATCATTCATTGTTTATCTGAAATTCAAACTGAACTGAACATTCTTTATTTTTGATTAGCTAAGTCTAGTAACCCAAACCTAATAGGAAAGAGTAGCAATGGTATGAAAACAGGCAAACTTTGACAAGCCCGTGAAAGTTTTTAAAGAATATTTTATTGGAATTCAACTGATTTCTTTCAAGTTTTTTAAGTTCATTTCTTTTCATTCTAAACCTATGGTTAGTTTGCATAATGACACTTTGATTTCACTTTCCTTTAAAAAAAAAGTCTCTAGAATTAAAATGTCTATTTTGACTCTCCATGGTCACCAGAATGTGGCTTACAGAAGGGAACAGTTGTCAGTCCTGGCTACAAGCCAGACATTTGGTGAAAGTTATCAGTTGCTTATTCTACTAGAAGTTTCTGTGGAAGCTTGTAAAGCAGATTTCCCTATTAATTTGGATCAAGTAACCAGGAGACCATTTAGATGCTATTATTTTATTGCATAATGAAGCACCCCAGCATTAACACTGAAGAAGACAAGACCAGAGCTGATGAGTGGTGTGGCTTGGGGATAACGACCTGCTTGTGGCCTTACCAGGAAGCTCTGGGTCATAGAGCAAAGCAGCGGAGCTGAGTTTGGACTGAGGCCTCGGCAGGGCTCCTCTAGCCAAGAAAGTATCAGAAATTTCACGAAATTGATCTACTGCTGACCACATTATTTCTTTTCCTTTCTCTTCTTTTCTTCATTATTCATTGCTCTAAAGCAGCCATATAAATCACTGTATGTCTAAGTTTTACAATTCCAGAGTTGGTAGGTGAGCAGCTGTGAGAGGTCAGTCTCTTGCCAACATAAAATTCTAAGGACATTCCGGGTCTTAGCCAGCACCCCCAAACCCTCTTTCCTTTCTTCTCTGAGCCCTGGGGATCAGCCAAGCCTGCTTCCTTCCTGCTGTTACCACCTGTTGTGTACAACTGCCCTTACCTCCTTCCTCTGTGCAATGGGGGACAGAAGGCATCCCCACAGTTTCAGGCCTACCTTGTCTCTGCCTCCACCACTTATTCACCTCACACTAACTTGGGCATTCTACTGGACACTATCATAGTATTGCTTGAGAGTGGTGTTGTCCACTGTCTCACAGAAAAGGAGCAAAAAAGTTTATAGAGCTCAGGGCCGGAGCAATAGCCCAGCAGGTAGGGCATTTGCCTTTACCGCAGGCGGGCCTGTGCCGGTCTGGGTCCGATCCCCGGCATCGCATATGGTCCCCGAGCACCACCAGGAGTAATTCCTGAGTGCAGAGCCAGGAGAAACCCCTGAGTATTGCTGGATGTGACCAAAAAAAAAAGCAAAAAAAAAAGTTTATAGAGGTCAAGGAACTTAGCCAGGTCTAAGTCATAAAGGGGTTTTTCAAACACACTCAGTTCTATGATCCCAGTTCAGCTCCTGACATAAGCAGGACATGTGTGGAAATGGAGCAGTCAAGTTAATTTTTAAGAAATGGGGAGACAAAGCGGTTAAGTTTTAAGGAGGCTCTCTCTACTGCTGCCCCAAATCTTCTGACAGGAAAATACAGATACCACAGAAGTAATAATAACAGGTCTTTGATATTTAATGGGTAAGGTGATGCCTTAGATAAGAGGAGATAATAGTGAAGAAGTAATTTGTAGGCTTTGATGTATTCAAGAATCATCTAGAGAGCTTGTTAAACACAATAGTTTCTTTTGGAGTTTCAATTATAAGACTGCTGCTACCTGTGTCGCATCACAGTATTCTGTTGTGAAATAGAGCTACTGTCAACCCCACTCCTTTTCATTTCAAATCAGAATAAATTTGCATTTCAAATATCTAAAAAAGATTACACTGTTAACATGCACACAATACACAAAACACCATGGGTAAACATACAGCAATTTCCTTTGTAATCAACTTAGTGATAATTTATACCTTTAAAACACTTGTGGGATGGTAAGAATTTTACCCTGCTGAGTACTTTCTAACAGTAGTTATGGAGCAAAAATACTTTTAGAATAATATATGGCAAAGTACTTAGGAGAATGCTTTTCATCTTGCTAAAAATAACTTTAATCCAGAAGGTAGAAAAGAAATGATGGATTTTTTGGACTTAAATATATATTATATATTTTATAAATATATATTAAATATATTTTGAAAGTCTGCATAGTATAAAAATTAGAAACAAAAAGGTAAATGATTAATTTGGGTACAAATAGATCAAGATCCATGATAATTACTATATAGCCATTTACTGATAAAAAATAGTTATAAGAAAAGGTAAGAACTCTCATACCTGCCTGTCTCTGCCTCAGGTATTCTCCCTGGAGGGTGCAGCTGGCCGGGTGGGCACCTGGGGTCATGGTAGAGCCCCAGGCCTCGGCAAAAGGTGTAACTACAACCCCAGAAGTCCGAGGGAAGCAGAAGTAAATGGACATTTTGAACTCTCACACCAGCCTGTTTCCGCACCAGGTACTCTCCCTGGGGAGTTGCGGATGGCCGGGCAGGCACCTAGGGTCGTGGTAGGCCCCAGGCCAAGCAAAAGGTGTAACTACAACCCCAGAAGTCAGAGCAGAAGCGGAAGTAAACAGACATTTTGAACTCTCACACCAGCCTGTCTCCGCCTCAGGTATTCTCTCTGGGGTGTGCGGCTGGCCGGGCAGGTGCCTGGGGTCGTGGTAGAGCCCCAGGCCTCGGCAGAAGGTGGAGCTACAACCCTCAGAAGTCCGAGCGGAGGCGGAAGTAACCGGACATTTTGAACTCTCACACCAGCCTGTCTCCACCTCAGGTATTCTCCTGGGGAGTGCGGATGGCCGGGTGGGGAGGCCGCTCACGTGGCCACTTATTAATACAAAAACTAGGAAATTCAACACCAAGGGAAGGTAATATCCTCCAAAAAAAGAAAAAGTACGCTCAGAGGAATCTATCCCTAAAAACCGCAACACCATGGGGGAAACAACACAGATCCCCAGTTCGAAGAACAGATGAAGAGATCAACCCTAAAGACTCAAAAAGAATGAATATGTGCATGATTTCTCTGACAATGAATTTAGAGAAGAAATTGGTAGGATGTTTAAGGAGCTCCAACGAAAAATGGAGCAGATGTCCAATAAAATACAGGAGAACATAAGCGGAAGCAGTTGAAAGGGCAGTCAATAAATTATGGGAGGAAATGAGAGCAGAAATTAGAGCCATGCAAATAGAAATATCATTGCTTAAAAACTCATTGATGAAATGTAAAAACAATAGGGTCTCTCAACAGTAGGATGACAGCAGCAGAAGAGAGAATCAGAGAGACTGCAAATGGAAGCAAAGATAAACAAATGGGATTATATAAAATTGAAAAGCTCTGCACCTCAAAAAATGGTGACCAAAATACAAAGACAATCCACAGAGTGGGAAAGGATATTCACCCAATACCCATCTGACAAGGGGTTAATATCCAGGATATATCAGGCACTGGTAGCATTCCCACAAAAAAAAACAGCCAACCCCATCAAAAAAATGGGGAGAAGAAATGAACAGAAACTTCCAAAAAGAAGAAATTCAAATGGCCATAAAGCATATGAAAAGTGCTCTTCATCTTTAATCATCAGGGAGATGCAAAATCAAAACAACAATGAGGTACCATCTCACACCACAGAGATTGGCACACATCCAAAACAGCAAGAACAACCGGTGCTGGCGTGGATGTGGGGAAAAAAAGGACTCTCATCCACTGTTGGTGGGAGTGCTGACTGGTCCAGCCCTTTTTGGAAAACAATATGGGCATTCCTCCGAAAACTAGATATTGAGCTCCCATTTGATCCAGCAATAGCACTCCTGGGAATATACCCTAGAGACCGAAAAACACATGCAGAAACACTATCTGTACTTCTTTATTCATCTCTGCACTATTCACAATAGCTAGAATTTGGAATCAACCTAAATGCCCGAGAACAGAGGACTGGCTAAAGAAACTGTGGTTCATCTACACTATGGAATACTATGCAGCTGTCAGAAAACATGAAATTATGAAATTTACCTGCAAATGGGTGGACATGGAGACTATCGTGGCTAGGTGAAATTAGTCAGAAGGAAAAGGATAGATATAGATTGACTGCATTCATTAATGGGATATAAATAGATACCAGTGTTTTACTAAGTGGGGAAATGGTAATGGCAGACTAAAGCTCACCATTGAATATACACAAAGAGACTTAAGTGATAAACTCTAAATATCTGCAGGGCTAGCCACTATGTCTAAAAGAAGAGGGAGAGAGATGCAGAGACAGAGAGAAAGAGAGAGAGAGAGAAAGAGTAAAAGGGCTACCTGCTATTGAGTCATCCTAGGGTGGGCGGGAGGGGGTGGGGTACATTGATGGTGGAAATGGGGGCACTGGTGGAGGGATGAGTGCTGGAATACTGTATTACCAAGAACCAATTATGAACACCTTTGTAATTGTATGTCTCACGGTGGTATAATAAAAATTTTTTTTAAAAAAGGTAAATACCCTAATGATAAAAACAAAAAGATTTCTGAAAGTTGTTGTTAGCAGCAAAAAAATTAATGAAGTATAGGAGATGGTAAAGTGTATGACATGCTTCCATACTACCTTTGTGTAAATGAGTAGGGAAGATAAAAAATATGTAAGTAGGGGCCGAGAGATAGCTCCAGCGGGTAGGGCGTTTGCCTTGCATGCGGCCGGCCTATGCCGGCTTGGGTTCGATCCCCGGCATCCCATATGGTCCCCGAGCACCGCCAGGAGTAATTCCTGGAGTGCAGAGCCAGGAGAAACCCCTGAGCATCACGGGTGTGACCCAAAAAGCAAAATATATATATATATATATATATATATATATATATATATATATATATATATATATATATATATATATATATATGTACCAGGAAACTACCTCAAAATGTTTTTTAGTGCTTTGCATGTGGGAAACCTGGTTCAATTCCTTGTACCAAATGGGTCCTAATCAAAGTAGTTATGGTCCCCAAAAAACCAGAAAGATATATAAGTTAGATGAAGGGAGGGGAGAGATTTAAAACTGGTAAATAAGAAAATAATAAATTAGAAACTATAGTAGTAAAAAAAAAGCGGACTAGGAAGAGAAAATAGAAGATGAATTTTTGCAATGTACTTTGGGCGATTTTTTTAAAATTTTGAACCATGTGATATATTAGTCTTAAAAAAAATAAAATAACTAAGATAATAAAGCAACAACGCATCATCGTGAAAAAGTTTCCAGCTTTGTAGATTCATTAGGCAGGGCTCAGAGACTTGTTTTCTTGCAAGCCTCTTGTGGTTGTTAAGTTGATGATCTGATGGGAACACATTTTGAGAAGCACAGGTGTAAAGATGTTGGAAGGTCACATGTGATGTTCAAGGGAGTTCAGAAGAAGGTGGAAAAGGAGAATGAAGGGAGTACCCCGAGATATTTTCCTATTTCCACTTTTCTTCCTGTCACTGCGGATAGTTGTGTCCCCTAGGCACTAAGGCAAACTTTTTCCGCCACTGTGCATAGCTGTGTCCCCTAGGCACTGGGGCGAACTATATATCTGTGACCCAGTTACAAGTAGTCACAGGAAACAGGGTAAAGGAAGAAATAATTCTAAGCTAAAAAGAAGAAATTCATTGTTATAGGCCCTTAACTCTAGATACCATTCTAGATGGCCATAAATTGCATCTTTTCTTTTCTATGATGTCCTTTCATTACTCTCTATAACTGATACTACTGCATCTCAAAACCCAGAAAGGCACTGAAGAGAGAACTCAATGGTGCTGGGTGCGATGCCTGCTGGAAGCAGGGATCAATTCCCTCATCCCTGGCATGATTGCCTCCTACTCCCCTGAGCACTGCCTAGAGCAACACTAGAGCAACACACAGGCAGGAACCATCCCCAAGCATTACTGAGTGTGTCCCTAAGCAAAAAAAAAACAAACAACAAGCAGAAAGAAGAAAGAAGTGTTGGGAACACAAACACACAACATATACACAATTTGTATGTGTGTATGTACCATACACACATAATGAATTAGGGCCTTTTGTCACATCCAGATTATCATCAATTGCAAATGTCATCTTCAAACTTTGATTTTTTCTGCTTCTTGTGTGAGAACTTTGCAAAATGCAATGTTGACCCTTGGGTATGTTCGCCTGCTGTGCGATAGGGCTGCTGTTCAAACCAGAAGCCTGTGGGCCAACATTTCACTGAGTTGTTGTTCACTGTGTTCTCATCCCAACCACTCAGTTCTCTATTGCTTTCTCCTGTGACTATTTACACTACATTTAGGTTCCACTAGTTCTTTTATATTACACAAAGATAATGAGAAAAAGCAATTACAGAAAATTATTAAAGAGTTACGTGTGGGAGTACTTAATTAAGCAGACTGGAAGTCTGAAAGGGCAAAATGCTCCAAAGATTCACTGATCACTTGACATTCCATTATTCATCGATTTGCTTGAGCAGGAGCAATAACGTTTCCATTTGACCCTATCACATATCATTGTAGGCCCAATGGCATCTGCTTCGCTTCAGGAATATGAAGAGCCTCAAACCGTTCATTCAGGGTCTTGACGAAGAAGTCTGACCATCATTTGCAGGTGGGCGGCTTTGGGGACACTGTCAGGGTCCCCTGACAGTGCAGAACGAGTTCCCTTCTAACTCCGGAGCCGAGGGAGAATGGATGAAAACTCAGGAATCCGATGCAGTTTTAAAAGGGCTTACTATCACAGGTTCCAATATACAATCCAAGAGCAGGGAAAACCTCCGGACTCTGGGTTCCCAGCTAGGCCCCAGCCAGGTGCAGGCCAAGATGGCTGCCACCACGTGTTGAGGCCACAACAGAGAATGGAGAGGACGGAGAAGCAAAACACCAAGGGAAGCCGAAATGGCAAAAGGGGGAAAAAAGAGAGCTTCTTTCTTCTTGCAGCTAATTTTATAGCTAGAAATCTGCCCAAACTCCCAGCCCAGCCCATTCTGGGCTGGACATCTAGAGATGAAAACAGGAAAATAGCTCTATAGAAATGCAACTTCAGGAGACAATCTGGCTGTTTACAAGGACCCAGAGCTAATTCAAAGCCTCCTAGCAGAGCTGGGAGGAGCTATAAGCTAAAAGTAACTTCCCCTGGCAGGAAGGATCAAATGCCCTCAGGTAATTTCTCCCAGCACCTCACCTAATGTCTTGAGCCAAGATCTGCCTGGAAATGCCTTTTATAGGGTAGAGAAGAGGGTTTTGAGATGGCATGTCTCTGTGCCCAAAGACTATACTAATGCCAGTTAAATATTTCTCAAGCCTTCACAAGAGTCTCCGTCTACTTCACAGTAGTTTTGTATTTTAGTTGCCTTTGAGTTATCAGGGAGCCACGCTTGCTTGCTTGGAGGCAAAACAGCATTTCTCTCTGGTCTAATTACTTGAGAGATCCAGCATTGCCCTGGCAAAATGCTGTAAGATCTAGCTAGTCCCAATGATTGTGGTAGCATGAGATAAATATTTATACCAGCCAGTACAGAATACATGGTCAGAAGCTGCCAGTTCAACTACCCCACTATCTATGGTTTGACCTGCAGGAGGCAAATCCAGGGCAGATGTAGAGGCCTAGAAGCTTTTAGGTGTCCTTGCAACAACTCCCTGATTAGTTTACAATAAAATTGTTAAAAAGTACAAAATGTTTAGTAACATGCTTAGAAAAATTAAGACAAGAAAAAAATTCCAGTACAACTGATAATGCATGCCCCTTTGGGATACTAACTTGTATTTGGATCAAAGCAAAGTTCATGACAAAGTGTTTCTAGCTGTCTGAGTATAACTTGACCATATTTTTGTCCATAATGTTTGTGAATCAATTTGCTATATTTTATGTAAGGTCCGGTGTGTCTGGAACAAAGATCTGTGGCGACCTCTTCTGGAAACAGCAATAGCAGTGATCATATGAGTATGAGGTCTCTGGAGGCAGATCAGAGACTGAGTTAAATTGTCCAGGAACACTGTATGGTCCTCAAGGAACACTGAACTAGCAGTGTCGAGGCACTGGAACAGGTGTCTGAAGCAGTAGTACAGGTATCTTGCAAGGCTTCTTCAGCAAGGGAACACTGGCACTGGTAACTGTACCTGTAAACAATTTTAGGTGAGACAAAAACACTTTTAAGTTAATCACAAATTGAAAGGATTTTTAAGGCTTTGGCAGAATTCAAGTCTGGGATGGAAGAAGAACATAAAGAAGCTCCAACACGAGTGGAGCAGGGAAGTATGAGGAGTGTGGAGTTTTGAAATTGGTAAGTCTAGTGGATCAGCAGTGGAGCCGATGAATTTAATAGGGGTTAGTGGTGGTCAAAATTGAGGAAGGTAGTAAGTTGAGACATAACATGGACTGCAGTAATCCACCAAACATAATGAGCGGTCCCACCACACATGTTCACACATTTTATTTGATCAATATCTTACAGCTGTATGTAGGCCCATCAGAGACGATAAGTAGTAGCAGATCAAGCGCTTTATTGGAATATAAAGCCGGCAAATGATGGTGAGGAAGTATCTTTTCCTGTAAATAGAGCACTGGGGAAAAATTATTTTGCAAATTATTAAATTTTTAGTGAGCACTGTTTTAAAGTCTTGGAGTATTAAAACTGATGCATTAGAGTTTACTGCATTCAATATCTTATCCTGTGAAAGAATCATTAGAAAAACAAATTTTCATTGATTTAG
>JAJIBD010037940.1:0-24113 GCA_021461705.1 Cryptotis parvus
TCTCTACAAACAGCTTATCAGAAAATTTTCCAGCTTCCTTCAACCCCAGCACTAGGACTCACACACACCTCCGTGATGCAATAACTTTGCTATCCTTATAGTTCATTTTTTAGGTTAATAAAGCCTTCCAATATTATGGCTGTATTCAAGTTTCCTTTTAGCACTGCAGCCAGTGTTTGTCCTTGTGTAGTTGTCAAGGTACTGAAAGTCAACCTGTTTGTCTTCAACCCAAATGCGAAATGTATTCTCATAGTCATGGATGACTTCCGAAAATTGCTGTCAGTGCTTTTGCTTTTGTGTTACAGATTCTTAGACAGTTTTGTTCTTTTTTTGTTCCTGTTCTTCAGGCCATAACACAACGGAGAGGGACATGCCTGACTGGAAAGCAGTATATCGTTAATTTTTCCTTTCATCATCTTTATCTTTTAACTTCATTTCTAAGCCAATCACTAGATGGGTCTCTTACAGAAACTATCAACTGCTTGGTTTTGTCGCTCCCAACTTGCCATGTTGAGCATAACAATGTAAAGTTCATCCTTCGCTTAGAATATTAGTATCAAGAAACCTAGACAATACAGATTCATGGGTCTGCTGTCAACGAAAATGCCTGACATGACAGTTATCATAGGGATGAAGTACGAACTTTGGGGCCACCAAAGACAGTGAATTGCAGAAACATCACTGTTTGGTGTACCAGCCTCATATAACAGGAACTGAAAGCTTAACCATTCTTATGTTCCAATTCTGTTAGCTATCTATTTCTTTTCAGACCCTTGGAGTCCAACTATGTTTCAGTAACCTTCAATCTTGGAGGTGAGTCAACAAGAAGTTTGGGTGGATAGACAATTGGCCTCAAGAGAAGAAACAGTGACTAAGATACAAAAGAAACCACAGACATGGGAAGAATATTCACACAATACCATCTGATAAGGGGTTAATATCCAGGAATATCAGGCACTGGTGAACTTTACAAGAAGAAAACCAACAACCCCATCAAAAATGGGGAGAAGAGTTAAATGGCACAAACTTGGCAAGGAAAGAAATGGAAGGCCAAAATACGCTCTGAAAAAAATGCTCATCATCACTAATCATCAGAGAGATTGCAAATCAAAGCAACAAGAGATATTACTTTACGCTACGGAGACTGGCACATATTCAAAGAGCAGAAAACTTAAGTGCTGGTGTGGGATGTGGGGAAAAGGGGACACTCAAATCCATTGTTGGTGAGACTTTTCTGGAAAACAATATGGACTTTCCTCCCAAGACTGAAATTGAACTCCCAGTTGACCCAATACTTACCACTCCGGAATCGACTCGGAAACCAAAATACCCAGCGGAAACACCATCCCTACTTTTATGTTCCTTAGCACATTATTCACAATAGCCAGAATCTGGAAGCAACCAGGTGCCCGAAAATCGATGACTGGATAAAGCTTTGGGTACATCTACACAATGGAATACTCTGCAGCTGTTAGGAAAATGAAGTTATAAATTTTGCCTATAAATGGATGGACATGGAGGAAGATTATGTTGGTGAAATTAGCCAGAAGGAGAGAGACAGATACAGAATGACTGCATTTATTCCTAGCCCAAATATATGTACATATTATGATACCAATATCCAAGGTCAAGTGAAGCATAGATCGAGGTCTTGTCAAGGTGGAAATTATCACAAACGTGTGGGAGTCAGAGGCTAGGTAAGACAGAAAATGGAACAGGGTGCTAATAATAGTCGAGAGTACTAATGCCAACCTAGAACTAAGCATTAAATACAGCCAAAAAAGATACACATGACAACCTTTAATGTATGTTCTGTAATCCATAGTCTGGAAAGGGAAGGGAAAGAGAGAAGAAAGGGAAAGAAATAAAGAACCTACCATATGGGGGCAGGTGGAAGGGGAGGGAACCGGGGATGTTGGTGGTGGGAGATGGGGCACTGGTGGAGGGGCGGGTGCTGAAACACTGGGTGACCAAAACCCAAACATGAACTTTTTAAATTGTATATCTTATTATTTGCTTATATCTACTTGGTGGTATAATAAAATACTTAAAAAAGAGATGGTTCTGGCTGTGCATATCTTGAGCAGCTCTCCTTCGCCCCTACCTTTGGCAGTTCTGTTTTGAATTCCACCGCCCTGCCTCCAATACAGTGAAACTGGGCTTTCTGTCTTTAGGGAGGAAGGGAAGGAAATGTAAATCATTATAAACTAAATTCCTGCTCCTTGGAAGCTGGTTTGGAATAAATGAGCTGCTAACTTTCTTCACTATGTGAAATTCCCTCATAAGCTATATTATCTATTAAATAGAAGCTACATTAAATAACCACCACTGATTAGGACAAATACTGGAACACAAAGTCTGCCATTTTCACCTGTTTGAATTAAGAGCTCTGGACAATCTTGGGTTTATTTAGGTTCATGGGAAGGGAATTAGAAGATGGCGTTAGCTACATAATTACTTTAAAAAATTAATTTGAGATGAAGTAGAATTGGGTGAAAAAGCAAATTCCATCGTGAGAGAATGCCTGGTAACTGTCTTATTTTAAGTAGTCTTAACCTGATTACCAAAATGTTGACAGACAAGCTCCAAATATAATAACAGATGGAAATCAACATTTGAAGTTTGAATTTATTCCAACTAGACACTGAGATAAAGGAGGGCAATAGAGTAAAGGCTATTGCAGTCATTTCAGATAGTAGTAAAGGGAACTGTCAGATACATAGAATCACCCACATCCTTTTAACTCATCTCACACTGTCAGATACAGAGGATCACCTGTCTAACTCATCTCACCTCTGATAACAATCTGATCAGGAAGAAGAAATTCTACCTCTCCTCCTGCCATGTAATCTTGTACTGCCACCCACTTTAGTAGTTTTAGCCCTAGTGTTGCTTGCTTACCTATCTTCCTCCTCTTAGTACTGTTCTGGAGATGGGCCTTGTGTAATGCAGACACACCGTGGAATTTGTCCCAGGTCATCCCCACGTAGCAAATGGTGAAGAACTGAAGGCCCTGGTGTTTGGATACATAGGCACTGCGCTTTTACTGAAATTTCAGTATCTTTAAGGCAGAAACAGCTCAGTGGCTAAGGTAGATTCCTCCCATGTGGTTAACCTGGTTTGATCCTAATACTGTGTATGGTTTATTGAGCACCACCAGGATCCTTGAGCCCAGAGCTCCCAGGCATTTCCGATGTACTGCCACCATTACCCCCATATCTTGATCAGAGATGTGAGTGACCTGATTCAACCTAAGCAATACTGAGGAGTGAACTGTGAGGCTTGACTAAAAGGACCTGTGTGAGGGCAGAGATCATCCCTTGAGCACTGATGGGTGCAGAACAAGCCCCGCTTTCATCCCACCCCACCCCACAAATAAATATATCATTAGAATACATGGTATTTTATATATATTATATAATATATAATACTTAGGTGTATTTGGCGGCTCTGTTGGCTGAGCTACAGACTTACTCTTAGACTGTACTTGTATCTGGGATCAAACTCCAGGTCTGATGCTTGCCACAGAGCAAGGCAAATATTCTACAGGGAGCTGCATCCCCAGCCGGTAGACTGTATTTTGGTTGTTGTAGGTGGAAGTGCACATTTGCAGCAGAACCCAGACACTTGGCTGCAGTGTGCTGTCACTTATAATTTCTTGTGTCTCCAGTAGTCATACTTGCTGGAAGTGGTGCTCGAAGTGGCACCAAGCAGTGAGGTGTGGATGGGCTGGGCATCAGAACTCATGACCTCGTGCTTGCAAGGCACTTTGCCACAGATGCTCAAGGACATAGATTTCTCCAAGTAAAAGTGTGTAGCATACTTATGGGAGATGAAAAATTAATGTCTTCAAATATTTTAATTCAATAGTCTTAGATTAAGTTTTTAATTAAATAAAATAATAACATTGTCTACTCTTTTTACTTTTCACTGTATGCATGTTTTTAGGCTGTGTCACAATATGATAGGACATTTCACTTTAAGAAAGTCAGAATGAGATAGCTCAAAGGGCCACAGCTTGCCTTGAATGTATGAGGCTAGACTTGATCAAATCCCTGCATGTGACCTCTCAATACTGCTAGGGATGACCCTGAGTTCAAACTAGCACCTCCAGATGTGGCCCAAAAACCAAACAAACAAACAGGAATATCAACCACTGCTATAAAGTCAAAGATCCGTACAATCTTTTGGGATCAGAGCGATAGTGCAGTGGTTAGGGCATTTGCCCTACATGCAGGCAACTGACTCAGGTTTGCTCTCAAGTCCCATATGGACCCTAAATACTGTCGGAAAAGTTTCTGAGTGCAGAGCTAGGAGTAATACCTGAGCATCACCAGGCATATTCCCCCAACCCCCAAAGAGACACATTTTACCAACCATGATTGGTGTGAGGTAGTCTCAAGTATATTTGACCTCGAAAGAATTATCTTTGGGATATAGATAGATAGATATAGATAGAATTTTGTGCATGTATGTCACAACTGTTTACATGGATTATCTTTAGATTATATATATTTTGTGCATGTATTATCACAAAAGCATACATAAGATTGTAGCAGACCAACTGATATTGCTAGTCTTTGTTATTAAGCAGGCATAGCAAACTATTGCTCTATGATAGTATTTTACAATCCCAGCTTGCAAAGGATTGTAAGAAAGAACATCAAGAAATTCTCTCCTGGATAAAACAACCCCACTGGCATTATATGTATAGTAGTCTGTCTTCCTCTGATAGATTATTTAAAATACAAAGTAAAAAAGTATACCCAAGTAAGCCTCATCTACCATTGTGATACTGATAGTCAATTGGGACAATGTGTACCAACAGCATAGTCTGGTGTTGATCACCAAGGCAATTCCAGTAAAATCTACTTGTCCATTATAATCCATTAGATTTCCAGATTGTGCCATGTGGGTCATCTGAACTTATATTCAGAGCATACAGACACTTTGAGGTGCCTTCACACTTTGATAGCTTTCTGGAGGCTCTTTGGAACACATACGAGTCCAGATCAGAATGGTTGGTATCTGCTTTTCCCTTTCCCCACCCCAGTCTTCCAAGATCATAATAACCTAAGTCCAGGGACAATGGTCTCAGCCTCTTTGTCGGCACTAAATGTGGACTAGCACTTCACTCCTCAAGCCGAGGTGCAGAGATAAGCTTAGGTGGCAACCCACAAGCCGGCACATGTCCAACACTCTGAGTTCTCCCCAGCACCCTGATCTCCCCAAGCCCAGAGGCCTGGAGATTCAGGGCCTCAAATGCTTCCAGGTATGACCCTATAAAAAGTACCCACACTGTAAAAATAATTAGCCGATTAGTTAAAGGGTTTTTTCAATTCTTTTCTTTATATAGTTCTCAAAGTTGAATTTCTATGTCTATTTGTAAACATGTTTTTGAGCTAAGGTGGCCCTTTTCCTAAAGACAATGAATGAATATTACCTTTCAGGATTGTCATTTAGCACAGTTCTTGACTTATCTTGGTTTCAATTGCACTTTTACTCATCTACATGGAAATAGTCATTCTATGACTGTTAAAGATCCATTCAGATGACAATAATTTCATGCTGTTGAATAATTTCAAACTGATATAAAAATTCTTAGAGGCTTTAACTTCTCATTACCTGAAAAGATTGGGGATGTGGCTCCACAATACAACACTTGACTAGCATGTGTGAGAGCCTAAGGTTCAATACCCAACACCACACACACACACACACACACACACCACATGCACACACATGTGCATACACATACACACAGCACATGCACACACACATGTGCACGCACACACATTCATAGAGTGCCTTAAAAATAGGCATCTAAAAATTACTCAGTGTGTTTTGAATTTTTTTTTCTGTTTTTATTTCTTTTTCTCAGTGCAAGGAAGAGGGTGAATTTAGATCCTTACAGGCCAGCATATGCTCTCCACTGATCTCTGTATATGTAGCAATCTTTTACTACGCACATAGTTTGTCTTATCATCCTTGATCACTTGAATCCTGTTATTCATCGATTTGTTCGGCGGGCGCCAGTAACATTTCCATAGGACCCTATCATGTGCCAATGTAGCCCAACGGAATCTCGTTGATTCAGGAATATGAAGAGCCTCAAACAGTTCCTTCAGGGGTCTTGACAAGGAAGTCCCACCATCTTGTAGGTGGGCGGCCACGTGATCTTTTGACATCCCTTAGGATCCAGTCGGTAACAGCTCTAGTCCAGCGGTTGTCTCCAAATCGCACTACATGTCCAGCCCATCTGATTTTGATGCCTTGGCAAAGGAGACAGCGTCCCTGATTCTGGAATAGCGATGGAGGTCAGAACTCCAGATTCCTTCTCTCACTTGAGTGAGGCGTGATATTCAAGCCTAGCTCTTCCAATTCCTCTCTGGGAGACCCAAATAGCATTCTCATCCTGCTTTCGTAAGGCCCAGGTCTCTGAGGTGTATGTTAATGCAGGGAGAATAGGTGGAGTCAAAGATGTGCCCAGAGCCGGGTTCTATGTTCATGAAAAATGAACTAGTTCCTGAGGCCCCATTCACTCTCAATGGAACAAACATCTCTGAATGCAGCAGTTATGTGTACTTAGGTCGAGTAAACATGATGAACTACCTAAAACCCGAGCTACAGGAGGAAAAGAGCAGCATGGAATGCCTTCAAAGTCATCAAAGAAATAGCTAAAGGACAAAGAACCTCCGGCTCCAGGCACATCTCTTCGACTCCTTATCATACATATTTCAAAGAGCGATGAAAATTCCCTTTCTCAAGCTGGTGAACAATATAAATTAATAATTTTAAGGGTCTGGCTTGTTGTGAGGCTCTGCCGAGGTGGTGGGCCAGGGCTAGAACCCGCCATGTCTCCCGACTGCCTCCTGAGCGGCTGTGCACAGGGAGAGCAAGGAACAACTCTGCCCCATGTGTGAAAGTCTCTGGACCAGCATACCTGGGCCGGATTGAGGAAAAAGCTGCGGCAGGGTGGGTGTCGGTGATCCGGGCTGTGATGGGCTGGTCTGCTGGGTGGAGTTCTGACGAGGAGGGAGGTCCAGAAGTGGAAGAATGGCGGACCACCCCTCCTCACCCGGGGGCGCCCTGCACTTTCCTTACTTCCCTCTCGTCAGAACTCCATCCAGCAGACCAGCCCATCACAGCCGCATCACTGCCACCCCTGCCCCAGGCACAGGCCTGTGACTTCACACATGGGGCAGAGCTGTTCCTTGCTCTCCCTGTGCTGCATCAGGACGTCGGAGGAGATGGCACCTAACCCTGGCCCACCACCTCGGCAGGCCTCACAACAAGCCAACCACTCCTCACTCCACGGGCGCCGCCATTTTCCACTTCTGGACTTCCCTCTCGTCAGAACTCCACCCAGCAGACCAGCCCATCACAGTCCGGCTCCTTGCGAGCCGACCACGCCGGTTCATCAATAATTGCTTTATTTGGAGGTGTTTTTTAAAAGAGTTTGCCTCCGCTCGACAAGCCTAGCAAGCTTCTCGTGTTGTTTATGATATGCCAAATTCCAGTAACAATTATATTAGGTCATTCCATGACCTAATATAACGGTTTGAGGCTCTCTATGTTTCCTGTAGCAAGCCGATGCCCCTGGCTCTACTGGCATGAGACAGGACATATGGAGATATTACTGGTGCCCGCTCTAGCAAATAGATGATCAACGGGAAGATCGTGATCGTGTGTGAATTTTAGGGACTACAAATGGTGATGAAAAGGTTCTGCATTGTCTTTTTTCTAGTTTAACCATCTTCTCAGGTAAAATATATACTACACAGTTAAATTTGAATTTCAGATAAGCGATAGATAATTTTTTTGTGTTTTTTTTTTTCTTTTGGGTCACACCAGCGATGCTCAGGAATTACTCCTGGCAGTGCTCGGGGACCATATGGGATGCGGGAATCGAACCTGGGCTGGCATGGGCTGGCCACATGCAAGGAAAATGCCTCACCCCACTGGACTATCACTCTGGCCCCGATAGATAATTTTTTAGCATAACTACATTGATATAATATTTGGAACATATTTGTTCTAGAAAATCATTCATTGTTTATCTGAAATTCAAACTGAACTGAACATTCTTTATTTTGATTAGCTAAGTCTAGTAACCCAAACCTAATAGGAAAGAGTAGCAATGGTATGAAAACAGGCAAACTTTGACAAGCCCGTGAAAGTTTTTTAAAGAATATTTTATTGGAATTCAACTGATTTCTTTCAAGTTTTTAAGTTCATTTCTTTTCATTCTAAACCTATGGTTAGTTTGCATAATGACACTTTGATTTCACTTTCCTTTAAAAAAAAGTCTCTAGAATTAAAATGTCTATTTTGACTCTCCATGGTCACCAGAATGTGGCTTACAGAAGGGAACAGTTGTCAGTCCTGGCTACAAGCCAGACATTTAGTGAAAGTTATCAGTTGCTTATTCTACTAGAAGTTTCTGTGGAAGCTTGTAAAGCAGGTTTCCTATTAATTTTGGATCAAGTAACCAGGAGACCATTTAGATGCTATTATTTTATTGCATAATGAAGCACCCCAGCATTAACACTGAAGAAGACAAGACCAGAGCTGATGAGTGGTGTGGCTTGGGGATAACGACCTGCTTGTGGCCTTACCAGGAAGCTCTGGGTCATAGAGCAAAGCAGCGGAGCTGAGTTTGGACTGAGGCCTCGGCAGGGCTCCTCTAGCCAAGAAAGTATCAGAAATTTCACGAAATTGATCTACTGCTGACCCCATTATTTCTTTTCCTTTCTCTTCTTTTCTTCATTATTCATTGCTCTAAAGCAGCCATATAAATCACTGTATGTCTAAGTTTTACAATTCCAGAGTTGGTAGGTGAGCAGCTGTGAGGAGGTCAGTCTCTTGCCAACATAAAATTCTAAGGACATTCCGGGTCTTAGCCAGCACCCCCAAACCCTCTTTCCTTTCTTCTCTGAGCCCTGGGGATCAGCCAAGCCTGCTTCCTTCCTGCTGTTACCACCTGTTGTGTACAACTGCCCTTACCTCCTTCCTCTGTGCAATGGGGGACAGAAGGCATCCCCACAGTTTCAGGCCTACCTTGTCTCTGCCTCCCACCACTTATTCACCTCACACTAACTTGGGCATTCTACTGGACACTATCATAGTATTGCTTGAGAGTGGTGTTGTCCACTGTCTCACAGAAAAGGAGCAAAAGTTTATAGAGCTCAGGGCCGAGCAATAGCCCAGCAGGTAGGGCATTTGCCTTGCACGCCAGCCGGCCTGTGCCGGTCTGGGTCCGATCCCGGCATCGCATATATGGTCCCGAGCACCACCAGGAGTAATTCCTGAGTGCAGAGCCAGGAGAAACCCCTGAGTATTGCTGGATGTGACCCAAAAAAAAGCAAAAAAAAAAGTTTATAGAGGTCAAGGAACTTAGCCAGGTCTAAGTCATAAAGGGGTTTTTCAAACACACTCAGTTCTATGATCCCAGTTCAGCTCCTGACATAAGCAGGACATGTGTGGAAATGGAGCAGTCAGTTAATTTTTAAGAAATGGGGAGACAAAGCGGTTAAGTTTTAAAGGGGAGGCTCTCTCTTTGCTGCCCCAAATCTTCTGACAGGAAAATACAGATACCACAGAAGTAATAATAACAGGTCTTTGATATTTAATGGGTAAGGTGATGCCTTAGATAAGAGGAGATAATAGTGAAGAAGTAATTTGTAGGCTTTGATGTATTCAAGAATCATCTAGAGAGCTTGTTAAACACAATAGTTTCTTTTGGAGTTTCAATTATAAGACTGCTGCTACCTGTGTCGCATCACAGTATTCTGTTGTGAAATAGAGCTACTGTCAACCCCTCCTTTTTCATTTCAAATCAGAATAAATTTGCATTTCAAATATCTAAAAAAAGATTACACTGTTAACATGCACACAATACACAAAACACCATGGGTAAACATACAGCAATTTCCTTTGTAATCAACTTAGTGATAATTTATACCTTTTAAAACACTTGTGGGATGGTAAGAATTTTACCCTGCTGAGTACTTTCTAACAGTAGTTATGGAGCAAAATACTTTTAGAATAATATATGGCAAAGTACTTAGGAGAATGCTTTTCATCTTGCTAAAAATAACTTTAATCCAGAAGGTAGAAAAGAAATGATGGATTTTTTGGACTTAAATATATATTATATATTTTATAAATATATATTAAATATATTTTGAAAGTCTGCATAGTATAAAAATTAGAAACAAAAAGGTAAATGATTAATTTGGGTACAAATAGATCAAGATCCATGATAATTACTATATAGCCATTTACTGATAAAAAATAGTTATAAGAAAAGGTAAGAACTCTCATACCTGCCTGTCTCTGCCTCAGGTATTCTCCCTGGAGGGTGCAGCTGGCCGGGTGGGCACCTGGGGTCATGGTAGAGCCCCAGGCCTCGGCAAAAGGTGTAACTACAACCCCAGAAGTCCGAGAGGAAGCAGAAGTAAATGGACATTTTGAACTCTCACACCAGCCTGTTTCCGCACCAGGTATTCTCCCTGGGGGTGCGGATGGCCGAGCAGGCACCTAGGGTCGTGGTAGGCCCCAGGCCTCAGCAAAAGGTGTAACTACAACCCCAGAAGTCAGAGCAGAAGCGGAAGTAAACAGACATTTTGAACTCTCACACCAGCCTGTCTCCGCCTCAGGTATTCTCTCTGGGGTGTGCGGCTGGCCGGGCAGGTGCCTGGGGTCGTGGTAGAGCCCCAGGCCTCGGCAGAAAGGTGGAACTACAACCCTCAGAAGTCCGCGGAGGCGGAAGAAACGGACATTTTGAACTCTCACACCAGCCTGTCTCCACCTCAGGTATTCTCCCTGGGGTGCGGATGGCGGGTGGGAGGGCCGCTCACGTGGCCACTTATTAATACAAAAACTAGGAAATTCAACACCAAGGGAAGGTAATATCCTCAAGAAAAAGAAAAAGTACGCTTAGAGGAATCTATCCCTAAAAACCGCAACACCATGGGGAAACAACACAGATCCCCAGTTCGAAGAACAGATGAAGAGATCAACCCTAAAGACTCAAAAAGAATGAATATGTGCATGATTTCTCTGACAATGAATTTAGAGAAGAAATTGGTAGGATGTTTAAGGAGCTCAACGAAAAATGGAGCAGATGTCCAATAAAATACAGGAGAACATAAGGGAAGCAGTTGAAAGGGCAGTCAATAAATTATGGGAGGAAATGAGAGCAGAAATTAGAGCCATGCAAATAGAAATATCATTGCTTAAAAACTCATTGATGAAATGTAAAAAACAATAGGGTCTCTCAACAGTAGGATGACAGCAGCAGAAGAGAGAATCAGAGAGACTGCAAATGGAAGCAAAGATAAACAAATGGGATTATATAAAATTGAAAAGCTTCTGCACCTCAAAAAAATGGTGACCAAAATACAAAGACAATCCACAGAGTGGGAAAGGATATTCACCCAATACCCATCTGACAAGGGGTTAATATCCAGGATATATCAGGCACTGGTAGCATTCCACAAAAAAAAAAAGCCAACCCATCAAAAAATGGGGGAGAAGAAATGAACAGAAACTTCCAAAAAAGAAGAAATTCAAATGGCCATAAAGCATATGAAAAAGTGCTCTTCATCTTTAATCATCAGGAGATGCAAATCAAAACAACAATGAGGTACCATCTCACACCACAGAGATTGGCACACATCCAAAACAGCAAGAACAACCAGTGCTGGCGTGGATGTGGGGAAAAAAAGGACTCTCATCCACTGTTGGTGGGAGTGCCAACTGGTCCAGCCCTTTTGGAAAACAATATGGGCATTCCTCCGAAAACTAGATATTGAGCTCCCATTTGATCCAGCAATAGCACTCCTGGGAATATACCCTAGAGACCGAAAAACACATAGCAGAAACACTATCTGTACTTCTTTATTCATCTCTGCACTATTCACAATAGCTAGAATTTGGAATCAACCTAAATGCCCGAGAACAGAGGACTGGCTAAAGAAACTGTGGTTCATCTACACTATGGAATACTATGCAGCTGTCAGAAAACATGAAATTATGAAATTTACCTGCAAATGGGTGGACATGGAGACTATCATGCTGAGTGAAATTAGTCAGAAGGAAAAGGATAGATATAGATTGACTGCATTCATTAATAGGATATAAATAGATACCAGTGTTTTACTAAGTGTGGGAAGGAATGGCAGACTAAAGCTCACCATTGAATATACACAAAGAGACTTAAGTGATAAACTCTAAATACCTGCAGGGCTAGCCACTATGTCTAAAAAAAGAAGGAGAGAGATGCAGAGACAGAGAGAAAAGAGAGAGAGAGAGAAAGAGTAAAAGGGGCTACCTGCTATTGAGTCATCCTGGGGGTGGGCGGGAGGGGGTGGGGTACATTGATGGTGGAAATGGGGCACTGGTGGAGGGATGAGTGCTGGAATACTGTATTACCAAGAACCAATTATGAACACCTTTGTAATTGTATGTCTCACGGTGGTATAATAAAAATTTTTTTTAAAAAAGGTAAAAATTCCCTAATGATAAAAACAAAAGATTTCTGAAAGTTGTTGGTAGCAAAAAAAAATTAATGAAGTATGGGAGATGGTAAAGTGTATGACATGCTTCCATACTACCTTTGTGTAAATGAGTAGGGAAGATAAAAATATATAAGTAGGGGCCGGAGAGATAGCCCAGCGGGTAGGGCGTTTGCCTTGCATGCGGCCGGCCTATGCCGCCTCGGGTTCGATCCCGGCATCCCATATGGTCCCCGAGCACCGCCAGGAGTAATTCCTGAGTGCAGAGCCAGGAGAAACCCCTGAGCATCGCCGGGTGTGACCCAAAAAGCAAATATATATAAATAATATATATATATATATATATATATATATATATATATATATATATATATATGTACCAGGAAACTACCTCAAAATGTTTTAGTGCTTTGCATGTGGGAAACCTGGTTCAATTCCTTGTACCAAATGGGTCCTAATCAAAGTAGTTATGGTCCCCCAAAAAACCAGAAAGATATATAAGTTAGATGAAGGGGGGGAGAGATTTAAAACTGGTAAATAAGAAAATAATAAATTAGAAACTATAGTAGTAAAAAAGAAACTGAGGGACTAGGAAGAGAAAATAGAAGATGATTTTTTGCAATGTACTTTGGGCGATTTTTAAAATTTTGAACCATGTGATATATTAGTCTTAAAAAAAATAAAATAACTAAGATAATAAAGCAACAACGCATCATCGTGAAAAAGTTTCCAGCTTTGTAGATTCATTAGGCAGGGCTCAGAGACTTGTTTTCTTGCAAGCCTCTTGTGGTTGTTAAGTTGATGATCTGATGGGAACACATTTTGAGAAGCACAGGTGTAAAGATGTTGGAAGGTCACATTGATGTTCAAGGGAAGTTCAGAAGAAGGTGGAAAAGGAGAATGAAGGGAGTACCCCGAGATATTTTCCTATTTCACTTTTCTTCCTGTCACTGCGGATAGTTGTGTCCCCTAGGCACTAAGGCAAACTTTTCCGCCACTGTGCATAGCTGTGTCCCCTAGGCACTGGGGCAAACTATATATCTGTGACCAGTTACAAGTAGTCACAGGAAACAGGAGGTAAAGGAAGAAATAATTCTAAGCTAAAGAAGAGAAATTCATTTTTATAGGCCCTTAACTCTAGATACCATTCTAGATGGCCATAAATTGCATCTTTTCTTTCTATGATGTCCTTTCATTACTCTCTATAACTGATACTACTGCATCTCAAAACCCAGAAAGGCACTGAAGAGAGAACTCAATGGGCTGGGTGCACGCGATGCCTGCTGGAAGCAGGGATCAATTCCCTCATCCCTGGCATGATTGCCTCCTACTCCCCTGAGCACTGCCTAGAGCAACACTAGAGCAACACACAGGCAGGAACCATCCCCAAGCATTACTGAGTGTGTCCCTAAGCAAAAAAAAAAAAAAAACAGAAAGAAGAAAGAAGTGTTGGGAACACAAACACACAACATATACACACAATTTGTATGTGTGTATGTACACATACACACATAATGAATTAGGGCCTTCTGTCACATCCAGATTATCATCAATTGCAAATGTCATCTTCAAACTTTGATTTTTTTTCTGCTTCTTGTGTGAGAACTTTGCAATATGCAATGTTGACCCCTGGGTATGTTCGCCTGCTGTGCGATAGGGGCTGCTGTTCAAACCAGAAGCCTGTGGGCCAACATTTCACTGAGTTGTTGTTCACTGTGTTCTCATCCCAACCACTCAGTTCTCTATTGCTTTCTCCTGTGACTATTTACTACATTTAGGTTCTCACTAGTTCTTTATATTACACAAAGATAATGAGAAAAAAGCAATTACAGAAAATTATTAAAGAGTTACGTGTGGGAGTACCAATTTAAGCAGACTGGAAGTCTGAAAGGGCAAAAATGCTCCAAAGATTCACTTGATCACTTGACATTCCATTATTCATCGATTTGCTTGAGCAGGAGCAATAACGTTTCCATTTGACCCTATCACATATCATTGTAGCCCAATGGCATCTGCTTGCTTCAGGGAATACGAAGAGCCTCAAACCGTTCATTCAGGGTCTTGACGAAGAAGTCTGACCATCATGTAGGTGGGCGGCTGTCGGGGACACTGTCAGGGTCCCCTGACAGTGCCAGCAAGCGAGTTCCCTTCTAACTCCGAGCCGGGCGAGGAATGGATGAAAACTCAGGAATCCGATGCAGTTTTAAAAGGGCTTTACTATCACAGGTTCCAATATACAATCCAAGAGCAGGGAAAACCTCCGGACTCTGGGTTGCCAGCTAGGCCCCAGCCAGGTGCAGGCCAAGATGGCTGCCACCACGTGTTGAGGCCCAACAGAGAATGGAGAGGACAGAGAAGCAAAACACCAAGGGAAGCCGAAATGGCAAAAGGGGAAAAAGAGAGAGCTTCTTTCTTCTTGCAGCTAATTTTATAGCTAGAAATCTGCCCAAACTCCCAGCCCAGCCCATTCTGGGCTGGACTATCTAGAGATGAAAACAGGAAAATAGCTCTATAGAAATGTAGCAACTTCAGGAGACAATCTGGCTGTTTACAAGGACCCAGAGCTAATTCAAAGCCTCCTAGCAGAGCTGGGAGGAGCTATAAGCTAAAGTAACTTCCCCTGGCAGGAAGGATCAAATGCCCTCAGGTAATTTCTCCCAGCACCTCACCTAATGTCTTGAGCCAAGATCTGCCTGGAAATGCCTTTATAGGGTAGAGAAGAAGGTTTCTGAGATGGCATGTCTCTGTACCCAAGACTATACTAATGCCAGTTAAATATTTCTCCAAGACTTCACAAGAGTCTCGTCTACTTCATGGTAGTTTTGTATTTCAGTTGCCTTTGAGTTATCAGGGGAACCATGCTTGCTTGCTTGGAGGCAAACAGCATTTCTCTCTGATCTAATTACTTAGAGATCCAACATGGCCAGGCAAATATGCTAGTAAGATCTAGCTAGTCCCACGATGATTGTGGTAGCATGAGAGAATATTCATACCAGCCAGTATAGAATACATGGTCAGATAAGACTGCCACGTTCAGACTATCCCCCCTATCTATGAAGTGACCTGCAGGAGGCAAATCCAGGGCAGATGTTGAGGCCTAAGCTTTTAGGTGTCCTGCAACAACTCCCCTGATTAGTTTACAATAAAAAATTGCTAAAAGTACAAAATATTTAGTAACATATAGAAAATTAAGACAAGAAAAAAATTCCAATTACAAAACGATAATACATGTTACTTTAGGATCCTAACTTGTATTTGGATCCAAAAGCAAAGTTCATGACAAAGTGTTTCTAGCTGTCTGATTATAACGAACCATATTTTGCACTGTCCATAATTTGTGAGAGTCAATTTGCTATATTTTATGTAAAAGTCGGGTGTCTGGAACAAAGTCTGTGTGGCTACTTCTGAAACAGCAATAGCAGTGATCATATGAGTATGAGTCTCTGGAGAGCAGCGATCAGGAACTGGTTAAATTGTCAGGAACACTGTATCGGGTCTCAGGAACACTGGAACAACAGTGTCAGCACTGGAACAGGTGTCTGAAACAGTGGTACAGGTATCTTGCAAGGCTTCTTCAGCAAGGGAACACTGGCACTGGTAACTGTACCTGTAAGCTTAATTTTAGGTGAGACAAAAACACTTTTCGAGATTAATCACAAATTGAGATTTTAAGGCTTTGGCAGGAATTCAAGTCTGGGATGGAGAGAAGAACATAAAGAAGCTCCAACACGAGTGGAGCAGGGAAGTATGAGAATTGATGATTTCAAAATTGATGAGTCTAGTGGATCAGCAGTGGAGCCGATGAATTTAATAGAGGTTAGTAGTGGTCAAAATTGAGAAGGTAGTAGTTGAGACATAACATAGACACAACATTAATCACAAACATAATGGTGGCCACCACACACACATGCACACACATTTCATTGATCAATATCTTACAGCTGTATATATGACCCATCTAGGGTGATAAATGGTAACGAATCAAGCGCTTTGTTGAATATAAAGCCGGCAAATGATGGTGAGGGAAGTGTCTTTTCCTGTGAATAGAGCACTGGGAAAAATTATTTTTGCAAATTATTAAATTTTTAGTGAGCACTGTTTTAGGAGTCTTGGAGTATTGAGCACGGTAGCGCAAGTTTACTGCATTCCAATATCTTATCCTGTGAAAAGAATCATTAGAAAAACAATTTTTCATTGATTTAGCAAACTTTTTTTGTAATGAGCACTGTGATCAGAGTCCAAAGCCTAGAGCATCATAGAAGGAATCTTCAGCATCCAAGTTCTTTTTCTGCAAATACCTGTGAGCAAAAACATTAAAAAAAGTAAACTCTAATATTAATTCTTGAAACATTTTGACATTGAGCACTATTGCTCGGAGTCCACCCACTTTTCCACCGATTTTTTCATAAGAAAGAAAGCATTTACGCTGTAAGGCAAGATATTGAGACATGAACCATGATCAACAGACTGCAAAAACAAGATCATTATTAAAATGAACCAATCCAGAAGGTTTAAACAACAACTTGCAATTTAAAATTTAAGACTTTTATATTGGCGACACGAAGACCCCCCCCCCGCCCCCCACCCCCCCCGGGCCCACCCACCCCCCTGAAAGAATTAGTTGTTTTCTGATTCTTGGAGAATTCCTAGTCTTAACAAGTCGCAGAGGAACCCAGAGTTTCTTAGCAGGGTTATCATCTGTAGAAATGAAAGCACTAACCTCTTCCCTGAATAAGGAAATGATCTGCAATCCATTTATCATCAATTATCTCCCAGATGGGTGAATTGACTGTCTTTTGACTTTGCATATCTTCTTGACAAGATTCAACACCCGTTCATGATGAAAGCTCCCGGTAAAATGGGGATTGAAGGAACCTTCCTCAAGATAATCCAGGCCATCTACTACAAGCACACAGCGAGCATCATTCTCAATGGGGAAAAACTGAAGCCTTCCCCATAAGATCAGGGACAAGACAAGGCTGCCCACTCTCACCACTTCTATTCAATATAGTACTGGAAGTACTTGCCATAACAATCAGGGAAGAAAAAAGACATTAAGGGCATCCAGATAGGGAAGGGAAGAAGCCAAGTTATCACTATTTGCAGATGACATGATATTATACCTGGAAAACCCAAAACTCTCTACCAAGAGGCTCCTAGAAATAATACATTCCTATAGCAGAGTAGCAGGGTACAAAATCAATACCCAAAAATCAATGGCCTTCCTATATGCAAACAAGCGAAAGAGAAGAAAGGGACATTAAAGAAACTATCCCATTCACAATTACGCCACAGAAAATCAAATACCTAGGAATCAGTTTGACAAAGAATGTAAAGGATCTCTACAAAGAAAACTACAAAACATTACTTCAGGAAATAAAAGAAGACCGGAGGAAATGGAGACATAGTCCCTGCTCATGGATCGGAAGGATTAACATTATCAAAATGGTAATACTCCCTACAGCTTTATACAGATTCAATGCGGTCCCTATAAAGATACCCATGATGTTCTTCAAAGAAATTGAACAAACACTCCTGAAATTTGTATGGAATAATAAACCCCCACAAATAGCTAAAGCAATCCTTGAGAAAAAGAAGATGGGAGGTATCACTTTCCCCAACCTCAAGCTCTACTACAGAGCAGTTGTAATTAAGACAGTGTGGTATTGGTATAGAGACAGACCTGTAGACCTATGGAATAGAACTGAGTATCCTGAAACACATTCTCAAATATACAACCACTTAATCTTTGATAAAGGAGCAAAAATATTAAGTGGAGCAAAGAAAGCCTCTTCAACAAATGGTGCTGGGAAAACTGGGCATCTACGTGTAAAAAAATGAACTTAGACCTCCTTCTAACGCCATGCACAAAAGTCAGATCAAAATGGATTCTAGATCTCGATATCAGGCATGAATCTATAAGGTACATCGAAGAAAACATAGTAAATCCATTCTAACAGTCCAGATTATTGGGCGATAGCAGCAGTTGGAGACTTCGGGAGTGTTGAAGACCAATAACCATACCTTTTCTCCGGGATTAAATCTGGAGAGGTAAGTTTTTTGAAGCCGATCCATGAAAAAGTCTAATTCCTTCTGAGTTTTAGGAGTTAACTGCCTTGGGCTATTTAAAGCAGGATCACCTTCAAGGGTGTGGAACAAGTTACTGAGCTCACAGTTAGGAATCCCAAAGGATGGGCGCACCCAGTTGATATCTCCCAGTAGTTTTTGAAAATCATTCAAGGTTTTGAGCCTTTTTTGACTAATGGAATTTTTTTGAGGACTCACTGTAGTGCGGTCAAGAGCATAGCCCAAATATTCAAATGGAGGCTGCATCTGGACTTTTTCCGTAGCTACTTGTAAACCAGCCTCTGGTAAAACTGTCATTACATCATTACATAAATTCTGGAGATCTCTGGAATTATCACAAGCTAGCAGGATATCATCCATGTAGTGGATGATGTATGCACTAGGAAATTTAGCACGAATGGGTCGCAAAACCTCATCAACAAAGTGTTGACACATCATAGGTGAATTAGTCATCCCTTGGGGCAATACTGTCCATTGAAACCTACGTAAAGGGCCTTTATGATTAATAGAAGGGACTGAAAATGCAAACCTTTTCCGATCATCTGGGTGGATAGGTATGCTGTAAAAGCAGTCTTTTAAATCTATGATAGTTAGTGGCCAATCTTTAGGAATAGCTGCTGGAGAGGGGAGCCCAGGTTGCAGGGCTCCCCATGGGGACTCATAGTAGAATTTACGTTCCTTAAGTCAATCAGCAAATGCCATTTGCCTGATATTTTCTGTATCACAAAAACAGGAGAATTCCATTCTGAAAACGTTTCTTCAATATGTCCTAAATTCAGCTGTTCTTCCACTAGATTTGTTAGCGCCTCTAACTTTTTTGATATTGAGGGGCCACTGTGGTGTCCATATAGGTTTGTCAGACTTCCACTGAATACGGATAGGTGGTGGGCGCCTAACCACAGCGGCCCCAAGTAAAAAGGGTTACTCCCTGTGTTAGGCTTATTATGGAGAGCTGGAACAGGTGCCTAATGGGGAGTGGACGAGGTATGTGAATTATACCTCGTCCACTGCTCCAGCAAGTCCCGACCCCCATAAAGTTAAAAGGCATAGGGGCTATATAAGGCTGGACCATGGCTACATTCCCTTCAGGGCCAATACACGGCAGCCATCTCGCTAATATGTCGGAGAAGAGAAGAGGATATATTGCCTATCCCGCTCAGGCTATGGGACACTTTCTTTAGGGCCCAGTTAGAGGGCCAATACTTGGTGGAGATTATGGATATGTCTGCCCCTGTATCCAACATGCCTTTGAATTTCCTTTTTTATAAATTTTGATGGGTATAATTGACCGCTTGGCCTGCGAAACTCTGGCAGTGTACCCAACTAGATAATTAGCAGGTGGCTGGTGGGCTTGGTTCTGTGTGGCTGTATAACCAACAATGAAGTTGGCAGAAGGGTTGGTACTGTTTAAGCCACCAGTTCTAGGGTGTTCGGACTGACTAGATGGATCCTCAAAATTAATAATAGTCTAGCAAGTGGTTCCCCTTTTTAAAAGTCCATTTAGTTGGCACAGAGATTGACAGTATTATCTCTCCAGGAGATTCAGGATCTAGAAGTCCAAAATGCACCTTAATTCCCTTAAATTTCAAGCCAATCACTCCCCTGAATTAAATCTATACTACCTGGGGACCAGGTCCTTTTATCTCTGTTTTTAGCATGTAAGGATCTTGACTTGGGTATATTGTGACAGTCTTAAGGGCAGAGAATACCGAGACTGCCATTTTCTGATGGGGTAGGCCAGAGAGTATTTATTGACTGCAATTCTGTGGATTCTGATTCGGAGGATACTGGGCAGGTGGAATGAACGAGAGTGCCCCCTGAATTCAGCTGGGCCTGGGGCTGGCCCCCCACCCAGTTTCCCGCATTTGGGGGAGGCATAGGTGTTATTTGAGCCTGTGGAGCTTGTGGAACCTGGAAGGGGATCCATGTAACATTTCCCCTAAAGGGATTATTAGGATGTTGCCCTGTGTTGATAGTTTTAGAAGATGGGCAATTTCTACAGGTGTGCCCCTTCCCTCCGCAGTTATAGCAGCTTATCTGTTCAGATGATGCCTGAGGCTGACTTCGTCTCAGAGACCAACAGTCTCTGGCCCAATGTTTTCCCTTCCTGCACCTTGGGCATGGTCCAGGTGGGGCCCTCCGAGGGGGTGGAGTTGCGATTATTAGCATAGTTTCTCTGATCATTGTTTATCCTTTGAGGATTATTGTTTCTCTCCCTGAAGCTGTTCGACATTTCACCCCTATCCTGATCTTCCTGCTATATGGGATAAGCCTCTATAGCATTCTGTGTTCCATGGGAGGCTGAACCGACATTTCTACAGGCCTTTAGATATCCCATGAGATCTTCCTTTTCCTTAATACTATATAGTATTGCTTGGCAATTTTGATTAGCATTCTCATATGCTAAGGTTCTTTTTAGGGTTTGTCGAATGGATGGGTCTTGAACCTGTCTGTGGATTATCTGACTTAATCTCCCAATAAAATCAAAGTACGGTTCATTAGGACCCTGGTAAATTTTTGTACAGCTACCTAGATATTCTGGGTCGGCATCTACTTTTTCCCATGCCTTTAATGCTGTATCCTGAACAAATTTTAAAACAGCTTCAGGTAATGTTGCTTGCTTTTCTTTCTCTTGCCATTCACCTTCATCTTTCAGCATGGCAAAAGTTACATTATGGCCAGATTCTCTTAAAGTGTCAATATTCATGTTAACCCCATCTGCATACCACATTTGCCATTGTATGAACTGTGAATCGGTCAGACAAGTACGGGCTACCATTTCAAAGTCTGACAATACCCACTCTCTTCTTCGGCTCCAATCAGCTAAATATTTTAAAGAATAAGTTAAGAAGAGGTCTTTGCTATTCCAAACTTGTCCCTAAGGCTTCCTGAATGGGGTTACTGACTCAATACTCAATTCTTCATAAATTGGTTTTACTTTATATTGAGATTGGTCATGAGAAAGATTGCTGGGCTTTGCTCTTTGATTATTATTAGATTGACCACCAGAGGAACTGCAAGGCTCTTGGGGCCTGCATGAGCTAACCTGTTCCTCCCATTCTTCCCCATCAGAGCTTGTAGTATCTGTCAGAGGAGCATCTTCCCCTTGGAAGGTATAAACTCCGGGGAGATTTTAAGTTTGAAAGCCTGCCTCATTTGGGCTTCCCTGTTCCTCCTCTAAATTATCAGCCGCATGAGAACTCTTTTTAGAACTTTTTAGATTTTTTCTGCCGGAAATGTAGACACCTTTTTTCAAGTCTACAGCCTTAGGGCATGTTTGCGAATGGCTTTTAGTTGGGTCAAGCCTCAGAATAAGTATGCACTATTTCCTGATTGGTAAGCTATGAAATTAGAAATCTCCCTGCATAACACATCCATTTCTTGGTTTAAGTTCCCAAGTTTTCTATATATTTCTTCTTTTTGTTCTTTCAATCTTATATCTAACTTCCAGACCTCTTCTTTCTGTCCCTCGATTCTAACTCTCTGTTTGTCAATTTCTCCCTCTAAGTTGGTGAGTATCTTACTGATATCCTTCTTCTGCTCTTCAAACTTTACTTCAAATTTTAAATCCTGTTTAATAATTTTACTTTCCTGTTCTTCTAATTTTTCCTCAAATTTTGAATCCAGTTTAGTAATTTTATTTTCCTGTTCCTCTAATTTTGAATCCTATTTAATAATTTTACTCTCCTGTTTTTCTAATTTTTTCTTCGAATTTTAAATCCAGTTCTTCTAATTTCTTTTCCTGTTTAATAATTTTGCTCTCCTGACCTTCTAATTTTTCTTCGAATTTTAAATCCTGTTCTTCTAATTTATTTTTGAATTTTAAACTCTGTTTAATAAGTCTGTCCTCAAGCTTTAAGACCAGTCTACCTATAATTTTATGATTCTCACTCATTTCTTTAATCTCTGAGCAAACCTCATCCCATAAGGTTGCAGTCAATCTATTACATTCCTCCCCCGCTCTATTAAACATTGCCCTCATGCAGAGGTACAGTTTAAGAATCGCAAGAACCCAGAAGATTTGTAAAAGGATAAAGTAGTTCTCAAAAAGGAACTTCATTAACTGGGCTATGTATGTTTCTGGCCCAATAAAAAGATACAATGTATCTATACCCACGAGATATCCATCATTTTACTCACGGTTCTGAGGCAGATGATCTCTGTCCGATGGTGATCAGGCCAGATGATGTTCCTCGTGCCCACCCAAGGACGCCAGATGTCGGGAAATCCGCCACCCCGCGGCGGAAGCGAAGTTCTCTTCTACCTTCAAAGCCTGCAGGGAATGGATGAAGATTCAGGAATCCGATGCAGTTTTAAAAAGGCTTTACTTATCACAGGTTCAGGCGCTACAAATCCACAATAGGAAAAATCCTGTGCTTAGGATTCCTGGCTAGAACCCCCAGCCACGTGTAGGCCAAAATGGCGGCCACCACGTGTAAAGACCCCCTAAAGAGGAGACAAAAGACAAGACTCCCAAGAACGGTGCAAACTCACAAAGAGAGAGCCTAAAAAAGCGGTGTGAGAGAGGAAGCAGGCTAGTATTATACCCCTGCAACTCAGATCTACCTCCCACTGTTAATGAAAGCAGGCAGGGGTCAAATGCCCTCAGGTAATTTCTCCCAGCACCTCACCTAGGCCCTTTATATATGCTAATGTCTTGAGCCAAGATCTGCCTGGAAAAGTCTTTCTAAGGTAGAGAAGGGGGGTTTCGAGATGGCTTGTATCTGTACCAAAGTCTAATACTAGTACCAGTTAAATATTTCGCCAAGCCTTCACAAATCTCCTCTACTTCACGGTAGTATTGTATTTTAGTTGCCTTTGAGTTATTAGGGAGCCATGCTTGTTTGCTGGGAGGCAAACAGCATTTCTCTCTGGTCTAATTACTTAGGGATCCTACATGACCAGGCAAACATGCTGATAAGATATAGCTAGTCCCACGATGATTGTGGTAGCATCGGAGAATATTTATACCAACTAGTACAGAATACATGGTCAGATAAACTGCCACATTAAGACTATCCCCTTATCTACAAAGTGATTTGCAGGCGGCAATTCAGAGCAGATGCAGCAGCTCTTAGAGGAGTCCTGCAACACTTATCTATTCACCTGTGATGCATCTGTGGAAGCCAAGACTAGCAAACTACCCTTTCTGAGCGAAACTGCCATTTCCACAAAATTAAACAAAATTCCTGAATTAAACAGAACTCTTACGTCTGCTTACTCAGCTGTATCACTTCAAAGGTTAAAAACAAATAAAACCCAGATTCCTGTCATCTTCCACATTAAAAGATGACACACTATGGTTGCTTTCTATTCTGACTAGAAACAAAACTACAGAAGAACAACGTGCTGAAGCAAGAAGCAGAGCAAACCAAAGTAACCTGTTCATCATCAAAAAAACCAACAGTTAAAAGCAATAAAACTTCCCATACCACCTTGTTCTACTTCAATGAGAGTATGAAAAGGAACCATCTTTCCGATGGCCTGACCTGTGGCAAAACTATT
>JAJIBD010037941.1:0-142500 GCA_021461705.1 Cryptotis parvus
AAGCAGGAAAGGATAGAACCTTCTTAGGAGTTTTCTATCAGAGTATCTAATACTTTCAAGAAAGTAGCAAGGGAGGGGCTAGGGCGCCCGCTCCTGGACAGTCGTCTTGGGGCTGATGGACGCGGAAGGCGAGATAGGTGCCATCGCTGTCTCAGTGGGAAGAAGCGGCTCCTGGCCCGGGCGTTGTCGGGGTGTGTGTGATTCTTGCGTCTCTCCGGACCCCAAGCTGCCCCAGGGAAGAGCGGAAACTCCATCAACGGAACCAAGGCAAACTGCCTTGGTTTCACTTCTCGACCGAACCTTGGGCTCTGGCTTCTGGGAAACGCCTCCACTCTCCCCACAGGTGTGTGTGGTGTGCTTACTTGGTGCCTCTCAGGACCCAAAGCTTCCCCAGGGAAGAGCGAGAAACTCCATTAACGGGAACCAAGGCAAATCCGCAGCCCGCCGACCCTCTCACTACCTACCTTGCATGAGGTACCAGTGAACCTTGGTTCCTACATCCTTGCCACCCACCCAAACTCTGCAAACAGACCAGACACCTACTAACTGTACTATCTAGTCACCCAAGAACTCACATTTGCAACCTACAATAGTCATAATGGTAAAGCAACGCAAAAATTCCATCAAGCTCTGTGAGTGAAGTCACTGGGCCAGATGAGTCTAGCAATACCAATGAGTTGTATAACCTCTCTGAAAAAAGAATTTCGGAAAGAACTGTTAAGGATTCAAAAAAGGAATTCAAAGAAGCAATGGAATGCAAAATCAATAAAATACAAGAGGACATGATAGAAGAAGTGAGGAAAATGCAAAGGGAAATGACAGATATTAAAAATGAGGTAAATGAAATAAAAAACACAGTGGAAGGCCATCATAGCAGAATAATAGCTACTGAAGAAAGAATTAGTGATCTCGAAGACCGAGTTCCAAAGATTCTCTACACAACACCAGAAGATAGAAAAAAAGGCTCACAATTACCGAACAGACAACAAGAGATAATCGGGATGAAGCCAGAAGAAACAACATACGGATCATTGGGGTCCCAGAAGGGCAAGAAGAAAACCCTGATGAAGAAGAAACTGTCAAAGCCATAATTGCTGAAAAGTTCCCGAACTAAAGAATGCTTGCCTCAAGATCCAAGAGGCCCGTAGGATACCAGCTAAAAGAAACCCCAACAAGAATACTCCAAGACACATCTTAATAAAAATGACAAAAACTATAGATAGGGATAGAATACTGAAAGCAGCAAGATCAAAGAAGGAAATCACATACAAAGGAACATCTCTAAGATTTACAGCAGACTTCTCTGATGAAACACTCCGAGCCCGAAACAATGGTGGGATATTGCTGAAAAGGCTCAATGAACTGCAGGCTTCACCAAGAATTCTTTATCCGGCCAGGCTCACATTCAGATATGAAGGAAAGATACACAACTTCATGGATAAGCAACAACTCAGGAACTTCATGGACTCAAAAACCAACTTTAAAAAGAAGGACTGAAGGGACTACTGTAATGCGACCAAACCCATAAGCACAACAAACACAAAAAGAAAGATGGCACAAAAATCCAATGACAATAATCTCTCTCAATGTCAATGGTCTAAATGCACCAATTAAGAGACACAGAGTGACAAAATGGATTAAAAAAAATTGAACCCAACATTCTGCTGTCTACAAGAAACGCATCTGAATAATCAGAACAAACAGAGACTCAGAGTCAAAGGTTGGAAGACCATTCTCCATGCAAACAACTCCTCCAAAAAGGCTGGTGTGGCCATATTAGTATCAGATAATATAGACTTCAGGCTGAAAAAGGTTAGAAGGGACAACGAAGGCCACTTCTTATTAATTAAGGGGTATGTACACCAGGAAGAAATTACACTACTAAACATATATGCACCCAACGAGGGGTCAGCAAAAATACATAAAACAACTGCTAAGAGACCTCAAAGAAGACATTAACAGTAGCACAATAATAGTTGGAGACTTCAACACTGCTCTATCAACGATGGATAGATCAACAAGACTGAAACTCACCAAGGAAATATTGGCCCTGAAGGAAGAAATGGAAGAAAGAGAGCTAGTGGATATATACAGGGCTTTTCATGCCAAAAAAGCTGAATACACATTTTTCTCTAGTGCACATGGAACATTCTCCAAGATAGACCACATGCTGAGCCACAAAGCATACCTCAATAAAATAAAAAGATAGAAATTGTGTCAGCTATCTTTTCAGACCATGATGCACTGAAAATGGAAGTTAACCGTACACAGAAACAGGGAGTCAAACCAAACACCTGGAAACTGAACAGCTCACTCCTGAACAACAAATGGGTCATAGAAGAAATCAAACAGGAAATCCAAAGATTTCTGGAAACAAATGAAAATGAAGACACCAATTATAAGAACTTGTGGGACACGGCAAAAAGCCGTGTTAAGAGGGAAGTTTATAGCTCTGCAAGCATTCATCAGGAAACAAGAAAGGGCCCACATAAATAACCTGACTACACAGCTGAAGACATTAGAAAAAAGACCAACAAAAGGAGCCCAACCCAGGCAGAAAAAAAAGGAAATAATAAAACTTAGAGAGGAAATCAATGAGTTGGAAACCAAAAAAAACAATCCAAAAGATTAATGAAACCAAGAGCTGGTTTTTTTGAAAAAATAAACAAGATTGACAAACCATTGGCAAGACTTGTAAGGACAGGGAAAGAGAAAACCCAAATAAACAGAATCAGAAATAAAAAGGGTGACATCACAACAGAAACCACAGAAATCCAAAAGATCATCAGAGATTACTTTGAGAGCCTGTATGCCGTGAAACATGAGAATCTAGAAGAAATGGATCAATTCCTGAAGTCCTATAACCTCCCACGGCTGAAACAAGAAGACCTCCAATACCTGAATAAGCCTATCACCATCGAGGAAATAGAAACAGTAATTAAAAAGTCTGCCCAAACACAAAAGCCCAGGTCCAGACGGATTCCCTAGTGAACTCTACCAAACCTTTAAGGAGGACCTACTGCCAGTCCTTTTCAAGCTCTTCCAGGAAATAGAAGAAACAGAAACACTCCCAAACAGCTTCTACGAGGCACATATCACCCTGATACCCAAAGCAGGGAGAGACAACACAAAAGAAAGAAAAACTACAGACCAATATCCCTGATGAACACGGATGCTAAGATCTTCAACAAAATACTAGCAAACAGAATGCAAAGACTCATCAAGAAGATTATACATCATGACCAAGTAGGATTCATCCCGGGAATGCAAGGATGGTTCAACATTCGCAAGTCAATCAACATAATACATCATATCAATAAAAGAAAAAATAAAAACCATATGATCCTTTCAATAGACGCAGAAAAAGCATTTGACAAGATCCAGCACCCGCTCATGATTAAAAACCCTCCAGAAAATGGGAATTGAAGGGACTTTCCTCAAGATAGTTACAGCCATCTACCAAAAGCCCACAGCAAGCATCATTCTAAATGGGGAAAAGTTGAAAGCCTTCCCCCTGAGATCAGGGACAAGACAAGGTTGCCCACTCTCACCTCTTTTATTCAATATAGTACTGGAAGTACTTGCCATAGCAATCAGAGAAGAAAAGGACATCAAGGGCATCCAGATAGGCAAGGAAGAAGTCAAGCTATCATTATTTGCAGATGACATGATATTATACCTAGAGAACCCTAAACTCTCTACCAAAAAAACTCCTAGAAACAATAGACGCATATAGTAGAGTGGCAGGATACAAAATCAACACCCAAAAGTCAGTGGCTTTCCCTATATACAAATAACGAAAGAGAAGAAAGGGATATTAAGGAAACTATTCCATTCACAATTGTGCCACAGAAAATCAAATACCTAGGAATCAACTTACCCAAGTATGTAAAGGACCTGTACAAAGAAAACTACAAGACACTGCTCCAAGAGATAAAAGAGGACACAAGGAAATGGAAACACATTCCCTGTTCATGGATGGGGGAGAATCAACATTGTCAAAATGGTAATACTCCCTAGAGCTCTGTACAGATTCAATGCAGTCCCTATGAGGATACCGATGACATTCTTCAAAAGAAATTGACCAAACGCCTCCTGAAATTTGTATGGAACAATAAACCCCCAAGGATAGCTAAAGCAATCCTCGGGAAAAAGAAGATGGGAGGCATCACCTTTCCCAACTTCAAACTGTACTACAAGGCAGTAGTAATTAAAACAGCATGGTATTGGAATAAAAACAGACCTGTGGACCTATGGAATAGAATTGAGTATCCTGACACCCAACCTCAAACACATGATCATTTAATCTTTGATAAAGGTGCAATGAGTCTAAAATGGAGTAAGGAAAGCCTCTTCAACAAGTGGTGTTGGGAAAACTGGGCAGCGACATGTAAAAAAATGAATTTGGACCTGTGTCTAACACCATGCACAAAAATCAGATCAAAATGGATTAAAGATCTCAATATCAGACTTGAATCCATAAAGTACATTGAAGAAAAATATAGGAAAAACCCTCCACGACATTGAAGCTAAAGGCATCTTCAAAGGTGAAACATCACTAACAAAGCAACTAGAAGAAAAGGATAAACATATGGGACTACATGAAACTAAAAAAGCTTCTGCACCTCAAAAAGAAACAGTGACTAAGATACAAAAAGCAGTCCACAGAATGGGAAAGAATATTCACCCAATACCCATCTGATAAGGGGTTAATATCCAGGATATATCAGGCACTGGTAGAACTTTTACAAGAAGAAAACAAACAACCCCATCAAAAAATGGGGAGAAGAAATGAACAGAAACTTCAGCAAGGGAAGAAATTCGAATGGCCAAAAAACATATGAAAAAAATGCTCATCATCACTAATCATCAGAGAGATGCAAATCAAAAACAACAATGAGATACCACTTTACACCACAGAGACTGGCACATATTCAAAAGAGCAAGAACAACAAGTGCTGGCGTGGATGTGGGGAAAAGGGGACACTCATCCATTGTTGGTGGGAATGCCGGCTGGTACAGCCTTTCTGGAAAACAATATGGACTTTCCTCCAAAGACTAGAAATTGAACTCCCATTTGACCCAGCCATACCACTCCTGGGAATCTACTCTGGGAAACCAAAAATACGCAGCGGAAACACCATCCCTACTTTTATGTTCATAGCAGCATTATTCACAATAGCCAGAATCTGGAAGCAACCAGAGTGCCCGAAAAATCGATGACTGGATAAAGAAGCTTTGGTACATCTACACAATGGAATACTATGCAGCTGTTAGGAAAAATGAAGTTATAAAATTTGCCTATAAATGGATGGACATGGAGAAGATTATGTTGGAGCGAAATTAGCCAGAAGGAGAGAGACAGATACAGAATGACTGCATTTATTTGCATGGCATAAATATATATGTACATATTATGATACCAATATCCAAGGTCAAGTGAAACATATATCAGGAGGTCTTGTCAAAGGTGGAAATTATCACAAACGTGTGGGAGTCAGAGGTTAGGTAAGACAGAAAATGGAACAGGGTGCTAATAATTGTCGAGGGTACTAATGCCAACCTAGAACTGAGCATTAAATAGAGGCAAAAGGATACACATGACAACCTTTTAATGTATGTTCTGTAATCCATAGTCTGGAAGGGAAGGAAAAGAGAAAGAGAGAGAAAGGGAAAGAAATAAAGAACCTGCCATGGAGGTGGGCTGGGGAAGGGGGAGGGAACCGGGACGTTGGTGGTGGGAGATGGGCACTGGTGGAGGGACGGGTGCTGGAACACTGTATGACCAAAACCCAAACATGAACTTTTTAATTGTATATCTTTTTTATTTGTATATCTCACGGTGGTATAATAAAATACTTTAAAAAATAAAATAAATATATGTATTACAATCCACAATGTAAGAGAAGGGAAAAGAGAGAGAGAAAGAGAAGATAAAGAACCTGCCATAGAGGCAGGCTAGAGGAAGAGGGGAGGGAATTGGGGACACTGGTGATGGAAAATGCGGCACTGGTGGAAGGATGGGTTCTGGAAACTGTGATTGAAACTCAAACATGAACATCCTTTTAATTGTATATCTCACAGTGGTATAATAAAATATTTTTAAAAAAGAAAAAAAATTAAAGTAAAAAAATTTAGGATAAAAAAAAAAGAAAGTAGCAATTGCATCCCCTTTATCTGGCAACCATATTTCTGTGTACACGCATACCAGTATCCATATATTCACAGAATACACTTTTTTATGAGCCTGGTTCTTGACACTTGATGCAAAACAAACAAAAAAATCACTTAGAATTTTCCAAAAATGCACCTCTACATATAACAAAGCATGCGGGGCGCTCATTAGCCTTTGCATATAGCTAGAGCCCTAAAACTGTCTAGGAAAGTTGTACAGTCTTGAAACTCAACTTCCAAAGTCATTAACCAAGTGTCATCTCCCAGCAGCTGACTGTATAGTGCATTCATTATGGCATCTCACGTGGAGCAGTCCCTGTAAAGTATGAAAGTAGACAAAAGGGAAATCACTTCCACAAGGTTTCCTCACCAGGAAAATATTAACTACACCTCCAAGTTAGTTTGCCCTCTCAGCCAGAACTTGCTGCCATAGGTTACCACTGCCTCGGATCCCTTTATCCCTGGAGGAAGAATGTCAGATACCAATGAAGGAAACTATCACTGACTAGAAAAGAATAATAAATGCAATCAGATTCCAGTATATAATGATTTTTAAACCATAGTGAGGGCTCTAAACTTGTATTCCTTTTTTTCCCTTTGAGGTCAAATTTTTTTCTACTACAACTTAGGCTATTTAATTTTAATGGTCTATCTGAGTCTTTTTAAAAAACTAAATCTTTAATCAACCACTGCAATTTGGTCTACAAAAGAAAATTGTTGGCTAAACACAAAAGTCTTTCAACATGAGATTAGTTCAGAAAGAGAAAAAGTGGAAACATCAATTATATTTTTTGTTACTAATACTAAACTTCTGTGTGTGTGGTGTGCATGCATGCGTGTGTGTGTGTGTGTGTGTGTGTGTGTGTGTAACCAGAGATCAGAAACAAACTGGAAGGAAATTTAGAATGACTTCAAGACTAGGATCTTTTAATGCAAGAGTAAAACCTAGGTTTCTAATGAAATAAGATGCCAGTCACATACCAAAAGGCTTCACTCCATAGCTCTAGAAACCTGTTAAAATGGCAATTCAGTAGAAACTTACTCTCCCCACCCCTGATAAATTGATATATTTGGGTTTCTATATATAGATTTTACAAAGATTCTATAGTGACAGAGATTAAAAGACTTCTGTTTGTTTTAAAAGCCATATCTTGGAAGTAAACAAAATTAATATCCATTGATCATTTATAGTCATGTATTCTAGATGAAAAATTGTCAAACTCTTGATACACTCCATCAAATTACTCCTTAGAAAAACTATACCAATTTACATACTTGCCATTAGTGTTATCAAAAAATTTCTTTGTCAGGACTGTCTTGTGCTTTGTCTGCATTGAACTTGCATTGAACTTTAAATGATGCAGAACTGTAAATGGCGCGATTCATATTGAGAGGGTGATATTTTCTTGTATTTTGTCAATATCCTTTAATTCAAGGTTTAACAAACCTACCAAATAAGAGACTATATGTAGATAGTATTTTGGGCTTCTTGGTTAAAACAGTATCTTGCAAGGAACCAACTCTGTTATTGTGGTTCATAGGAAACCATAGTCAATGTATAAACAAATGAATAGAGCTATTTTTTCAATAAAACTTAAATCTTTGGGATCATAGTTTTTCTATCTGTAGCCAAACTCTACGTAGTCACTTGAAGAGTGAGAAGTCACATCTCTTTCAACTCCACCATTCTCCCTTTTTTAACACACGCCTCAGAGACCTGGGCCCCTACGAAGCAGAATGAGAATGCTATTCAGGTCTCCCAAAGAGGAATCAAAAGAGCTATGCTTGGAATATCACGCCTCACCTCAAGTGAGAGAAGGAATCCGGAGTTCCGACCTCCATCGCCGCTCCAGAGTCAGGGACGCTGTCTTGTTTGCCAAGGCATCGAAAATCAGATGGGCTGGTCATTTAATGTGATTTGGAGATGACTGCTGGACTAGAGGCATTACCGACTGGATCCCACGGGATGTCAAAGGATCATGTGGGGGGGCGGCAATGGATAGCCCAGCGGGTAGTGCATTTGCCTTGCATGCGGTCGGCCTATGCCAGCCCGGGTTTTGATCCCCCGGCATCCCATACGGTCCCCTGAGCACCGCCAGGAGTAATTCCCTGAGCGCAGAGCCAGGAGTAACCCCCTAAGCGCCGCCGGTGTGACCCAAAAAGAAAAAAAAATCACGAGGCCAGGGCTGGAGGCGATAGCCTATCGGGTAGGGCATTTGCCTTGCATGCGGCCAGCCCATGCAGCCCAGGTTCGATCCCACCATCCCATATGGTCCCCGAGCACCGCCAGGAGTAATTCCTGAGTGCAGAGCCAGGAGAAACCCCTGAGCATTGCAGGGTGTGACCCAAAAAGGAAAAAAGAAAAGATCACGTGGCCACCCACGCACAAGATGGTCAGAATTCTTTGTCGAGACTCTGAATAAACGGTTTGAGGCTCTTCCTATTCCTGAAGCGACCAGATGCCATTGGGCTACACTGGCACGTGATAGGGTCAAATGGAGGTGTTACTAGAACCCGCTCGAGCAGATCGATGAATAACGGGATGTCAAGTGATCAAGTGATTTTTTGTTCTGCATAATACCTGGTAGTGCTCAGGAATCACTCCTGGTGGGGCTCTGGGAATGTGGGTTTCTGGATTTGAACCCTGTTGTCTGCGTGCAAGGCAAGTGTCTTACCTTACCCATTGTTCCAGCACTTGTCATGATTTTCAGAACAAATCTCTTGGCAACTTTTAGAAAGAAGTCTACAAGGAATTGTGCTATATATGTGTGTGTGTTCTTTTGCAATATCTATAAAGAAATTCAAGTATCATAAGAACAAAACAAGAAAGGACAACCTAACATTGACAATGCAGAGACCTTTTCACTTCCAAAAATCATATTCATCATCATCACACTAAAGCTCATACTGTTTTTTTAAACACTAAAGAGATTATAGTTATCCTGATCTTACAACTGATAAAACCAAGATTCATATTACTAGCTGTGAGATTCAAGGCCATAGACAACCTCCATGCAGCTGTTGTTTGACTTGTATGAATCAGGAAATCGGTGCAGAAAATTCCTCCAACAGCACAGCCAGCCAGGCACAATGACACAAAAAAAATCTTGCTTCCGCTTTTCAGGTAAACTCTTTTGTTTCCTTTTTTAAGACCTGAATATTTTGGGTGGGAATTAATAAGATAAGAGATTGATCTTGTATTCTAGTCTGTGGATGTCTGTTTTGTGCCAGAATTGCCCCTGCAGCACAGAGCCAGGAAGAACGTCTATAAATGTCTAGGCAAAGGCCTGAAAAATAAATTCCCAAGAAAGAAAATCTATAATTAGGGAAATTGTGAACTAAACTTGGAGATATATGCACACAGGCTGTGAGTTTATGCAGTAGTAAAGATTCAGATTAACCAGAGACCAAAGATAACTGTATTTTTTTATCTTCAGAGAATAAAAGATACCAGCAAAAAGTGCTAAAACACACTGAAAGAAAGAGGTGGCTAATATTTTTTCTTAACTAGAGAGGCAGTATAATTCTGGGATCACAAAGAACAGTCTGCTGTTTTTAGAGGTTTCATTTTCCTTCTAATTTATGTATCTTTTAATTTATGCACAGTCCTTGGTCAGACACAAATTAAGCTCCTTCCTGCAGTTCTGAAATGAACATGGCCTTCATAGGTAGTCAGGCGTCAGGCTGGACCACACTATGGTTTTCCTATTCCCTGTGGTTCTGAGACACTCAAGGCAAGGTTTCCAGAAGTCCATCACACTTCCCACCAGTTCTGCATTCAGCTTTCTATACAAATAACTGGTATCCTAATGCTTTCTCCCAATACATTGGAGTGAGGCTGTGTTGTAAACAGCCAAGCACTTTGATGCCACATTTTCCTTTCCACAGCAAGATAAGGCTAGGCTTTCAAAGGGGACATGCCTTAAAAAGCAGTTTGCAATGCCTGCACTGCTTTGTGACAAGAACATACATGGGAGAGCTGACATTATTCAACAGAATGCAGATGGGAACGGTGGGCTATCCTGGAATATGCTCCTAGAATCCCATGGCAGAAGCAAGCTGTGTCCTAGAGTCAAACAAATTCACAAATTGGGTAGAAGAGAACCAGAAGGAAAAGAACAAGCTTCAGGAAAGGTAGAAATCAATGTGAAGGCGACAAAACAACAGTGGCCCCAACGGAGATTTCTAGTTTCAGCCCCTTCCATGAAATTACAAAATCTAAATTGAGTGAGGAGGTCTATAGCTTCTACACTGAAAATCTAGGAAAGAGAATACATTTTGGAATAGAGTGTGTCGATAAAAGGCAAATGAGCTTTCTGAAGTGTCAAGTGTGCCCTGGACGTAAGGCACCCTGACAGAGCTGCAGATTTGGAATTACAAGAGCTGTCATAGAATGATCAGTCCCACCTAAAAGAGACCAAATATCAACTGGAACGTCAGTTAACAGCAACGTGTACAACTGGTACCCAGAGTTCCTTGCATGGAATGGAGTATTAGGTGAGGAGTGAGAGCAAAGTGGGGAAAGAGATTGTATCTGTTATCTTAAGGGTGTGACTTTGCATTCAAAAAAGAGCAGACATTTCAAGTTTTGATGAAAATGTTTAGAAGAATCAGTCACCCTGACCAAGAATAAATTTTGATGTAAACTATTTGAGCACCTTTACCTTGACCTTTCTCATTGGCCCCACTGATTCTGAGTCAAGGAAGTAATAGGGGAAATAGCCTAGAAATGCTATTTTCTGGCTACAATCATATGAAAAAAAATGCTTATTATTCTGAATCACACATAATTGCTTTTTAATATTGGTTAGACATACTCAAATATCAGCAATTCTGTATGGTTCAATACAATAGATTAGACATTGAACTTGAAATGATGCAAATGACCTTGTCTTCCATGAGTTCACAATCTCATACTTGTTAAAATGTTTCCCACATAATCTACTTCTTATTGCAGCTTTTGTTCCAATTCATTAAGTGCTTGCTTAAATAAAACACCTTTTAAATGATTTATAAACTTAGACACACAAAAGGCAGTGTTGTAAAGGAAATAACAAAGTCTGTACCGTTAAAGCAATTTAAGAGGAACTAGTCTTAAAAGGTACCTGCCTCTTTATTTTCATTTTCCTTCTTTGTTTTCTTTAAATAATGAAGTTTAATGTCTGTATCAGCCTTGGTTCTCCAAACACATAGGACCAATAGAAGGCATGTCTGTGTGTGTATTTCTATCTATAACTATGTCTACAGATTTAGGGTTATGAGAAGAGAAAGGGGGAGAGTATAAGGAACTGATACAGGACATGAGGAAAGTCACAGAGGAAAGCCCAGGAGGGTGCAAGTGATCTAGCTCACTTTCAAAGGTCAACTGCTCTCAGAAGAACCTCTTGATCAGGACAGGACTGACTTTTATCCTATTTAGCTCTTCAATAGATGACATGAGGCCCACCCCACCCCCATTTTGAAGGATGAGATGCCTGAAAGCCCACTATACTGGGGAATGAGGACACGGCATAGGTGCCCCACACAGCATAAACAGTATTAGACCCACTGCTAAAACAGAAATAAATAAATCACTAATAAAATAGGCTCATACTTTTGAATACATCAAAACATATTATCTTATAACAAAATTTGAAAAGAAATTTTAAAAGTCCGCCAATTTAAATGTCAACCTCATTAAAAAACACTCTCACAGAAATGATCAGAACGTTGACTGCTGACTTGGGTGCTGGGACTCAGCCACACTGATACTTAACATTAACCAGTCACAGCCTCTGCAGAATTGGCTATGTACTACACTGAAGGCAGAAAGAAATGCTGCATTTCTTATTAATACTAAATGCATATTTTAAATTTTTTGGTTATAATAAATTTGGACTGTTTTCCAATGAATTCCTTCAAGAAACATGGCTTTCTTCACATCCTTAGGAAACAACCTCAATCAGAGCTATTTTCTTTCCGGTACAATATTAAAAAGACTCAAATCCATCTTCCTTAAAGCATAATGTGACAGGTTTGCCTTCGAAATTTAAATTTAGTTTTAATACTTTATGGCACACACACACACACACATCTTCACACATATTATAAAGCCAAGCCTCAACACTGAAAAATTGCCTAGCTTCTTCCTGTCAAAGACTAATAGAGTTTGTTGAACTATTTATAAAAGAAGACAATGATCTGAGCCAAAAGACACTAAATTACTTTGAAATCTATTGCTCATCTTTCCTCAAAAACATCTAAAGTCAGTCACTTAAATTTTACTGCTCGGTTCCAGAGATAGTATAGGGGTAAGGTTCTGGCTTGAACTTTGCAGACCCTGATTTGATCCCTGGCACTGCACATGGTCCCTCAAGCATCACCAAGAGTGTTTCCTGAACACAGAGGCAGAAATAAGCCTGAGCACTATGGGGTGTGATTCAAAACACAAAATAAAACAACAAAAACAAAAATTTCAGTCCTTAACTGATTGACAGCGGGTCCATTTGGGATATATGTAAAAAAGAGAGATAAACCAAACCTAGATTTGAAGTGCTCTGGTCATTCACACAACAGCCCATAGATGCATCAGAGATTCTAGGATGTACAAGGGTAGTCTCAAAGTCCAGGATCAAGGAACAGTGTGGCATTAAAGATAAAATTAATGCCCTAGCAATTTCCCACCTTGAAGACTTAAGTCAGCATTTAATATACTGGACTGCCAGTTTTTCCTGCTGGCTTCTTCAAATTAAATTTATCAAATACAATTCACCTAATCTTTATATGCAGGAGTCTTATGAGGGTATCACCAGGTAAGATGTATTATCATTACAAAACTATTACAAAGAGTAACCCTCAAAAAATATAGCAATTACCATCCCTTATAGATCTATGAAGAGGTACTATGACATGACAGAGAGACACAGCTAACAAATTCGATTTTAAAAAATCACTAGTCAGGTTCAGACATATTTTGGAAGTTATTTCATCTTTACCCCAGACAGACTGCTACCCTAGTCTTACCAGACTTTCTCTTCTCCATGAAAAATTTTCTAGGTCAATGATAAGAAAACCACTCATAGGCTAGAATTAAAAAATAATAAAAGTAGAAATCAAGAACTACACAGCAGGCCAGAAAAATGAATGGTGTTTCATGCCTTCTTTTTCTCTATGAGCTTCTTGCAGCACTGAGCCGCAATCCACCCTTCCCTCCACAGACCTCATAGTTTCTGGTTCCTAGAGGTCACAGATATTCAACCAAGTAGATTGAGAGAAGGAAACTGATGAACAGAAGAAAAGAGACATGCTGAGAAACATCAGAGCTGAATCCCAACCCTTTCTGAGATCTGGCTATTATTTAGCCCTTGGTTCTATAATCTATTTCTTACTAATAATTTGCTAAGCCTGTTTGAGTTTATTTCTGTTATTTGTCACCAAGAACCCAAACTATACAGTGGGGATCTATCTAGAAAGACAGAAGTGGGGGTAGGAGAAGACAAACTGCAACAGGAGTTTAGGAGATAGATAGAATTACTATAAAAATGATTTCTTTTCAGTCGAACATTCTGAATGAACCTGGGCAACTGGTATTTTAGTTACCCACACACTCAACAATCATTCTTTTTATTATAGCACTATGAGATATACAATTACAAAGATGTTAATGATTGGCTTTCAGTCATACAGTGTTCCAGCACCTGTCCCTCCACCACTGCCCTCTTACCACCAACATCCCCAAATTTGCTCCCACCTCCCCCAGCATGGCTCTATAGCAGACAACTTTCATTTTCTTCTCTATCTCTCTCTCTTTCTCTCTTCTCTACACATTGTAGCTTGCCCTACATATATTTAGAGTTTATCATGTAAATCTCTTTGTGTACATTCAATGCTGAGTTCTAGTTTGGCATTACTATTTCCCACAAGTGGTAGAACACTGGTATATATTTATATCCATTAATGAATGCAATAATTCTATATCTGTCTTTCTGACTAATATCACTCAGCATGATAATCTCCATGTCCATCCATTTGCAGGTATATTTCATGACTTCATCTTTTCTGACAGCTGCATAATATTCCAATGTGTAGATATACCACAGTTTCATTAGCCAGTGTTCTGTTCTCGGGCATTTCAGTTGTCTCCAGATTCTGGCTATTGTGAATAGAACTGCTATGAGTATAGAAGCACAGATAGTGTTTCTGTTGTGCTTTTTGGGGTCACAAGTGTATATTCTCAGGAATAGTATTGATGGGTCAAATGGGAGCTCAAAATCAAGTTTTTGAAGGAATGCCCATCTTGTTTTCCAAAAGGGCTTGACCAGTTGGCACTCCCACCAATAGTGGATGAGAGTCCCTTTATCCCTGCATCCATGACAAATCTGGATGGTTTTGCATTTTTGGATGTGTGCCAGTCTCTGTGATGTGATATGATACCTCATTGTTATTTTGATTTGCATCTCCCTGATGATTAATGATGAAGAACATTAAGGGCATCCAGATAGGAAAGGAAGAAGTCAAGCTGTCACTATTTGCAGGTGACATGATATTATACCCAAAGAACTCCTAAACTCTCCACCAAAAAGCTCCTAGAAGCAATAGTTTCCTATAGTAGAGTGGCATGGTACAAAATCAATACCCAAAAGTCAATGGTGTTCCTATATGCAAATAATGAAAGAGAATAAAGGGATATTAAAGTAATGATCCCATTCACAATTTCACCACAGAAAATCAAATACCTAGGAATCCATTTGACTATGAATGTAAAGGATCTGTACAAAGAAAATTATAAAACATTGCTTCAAGAAATAAAAGAGGAAATGGAGGGAAATGGAGACACATTCCCTTCTCATGGATTGGAAAAATTAACATTGTCAAAATGGTAACACTCCCTAGAACTTTATACAGATTAAATGCAGTCACTATAAGGATACCCATGACATTCTTCAAAGAAATTGACCAAATACTCCTGAAATTTGTATGGAATAATAAACCCTCATGAATAGCTAAAAGCAATCCTTGGGGAAAAAAAGAGGTGGGAGGCATCACTTTCCCCAACTTCAAACTCTACTACAAAACACTATAATTAAAACTGCATAATATTGATATAGAGACAGACCTGTAGACCTATGGAATAAAACTGAATATCCTGAAACACACTCTTAAACATATAATTGCTTAATCTTTGATAAAGGAGTAAAAAATATTAAGTGGAGCAAAGAAAGCCTCTTCAACAAGTGGTGCTGGGAAAACTGGGCAGCTACATGTAAAGAAATGAACTTAGACGTCCTGCTAATGCCATACACAAAAAGTCAGAACAAAATGAATTGAAGATTTCAACATCAGACATGAATCTGTAAGGTAGCGTCGAAGAAAACATAGGAAAAGGGTTCTAAAACATTGAAGCTAATGGCATCTTCAAAGACGAAACACCACTGACAAAGCAAATGGAAGCAAAGATAAACAGGGGCTGCAGCGATAGCCCAGTGGGTAGGGCATTTGCCTTGCACGCGGCTGGCCCATGCCGGCCAGAGTTCGATCCCCAGATTCCCATATGGTCCACCGAGCACCACCAGGAGTAATTCCTGAGTGCACAGCCAGGAGAAACCCCTGAGCATCGCCAGGTGTGATCCAAAAAGGAAAAAAAAATAATCAAATGGGATTATATAAAACTGAAAAGCTTCTGCACCTCAAAATAAATGGTGACCAAGATACAGAGACAGTCCACAGACTGGGAAAGAATATTCGCCCAATGTTCATCTGATAAGGGGTTAATTTCTATGATATATCGGCACTGGTAGAACTTTTCAAGAAGTAAACAGCCAATCCCATCAAAATGTGGAGAAGAAATGAACAGAAAATTCCAAAAAGAAGAAATTCAATTATCATTATTTTCTTCTAATGAAATTCAGTTTATTTTCCTGACCCGAAAGAGCCCTTAATACGGCAGCAGTAAGAAAGGCAAACAAGCAGTGCCTGATAAAATTTCCACGGCTGTCCTAGACTGCCAAAAGCGAAGAAGGACTAAAATGACTGTCTGTACTTTCAATGCACGTACACTGGCAACGGAAGCATATATTGAGGATCTGATGCTGCAAGCAAGAAAGATCAAGTACGACATCATTGGTCTGACTGAGACGAGGAGGCGTCAGTCGCATCATGCTGTATTTGACACCGGAGAAGAATTGTTCCTTGGAACATGTGATGAAAGAGGCGTCGGTGGCATTGGTGTCCTTGTCAACACGAACATGGCTGTCAACATTGATTCATTTGAATGCCTAACAAACCGAATAGGACGATTACACTTGAGGAGATGTGGCCCACTGCCAGCAATTTCTATCTTCATTGTCTATGCACCAACATCCACATACAAAGAAGATGAAATTGAGAAATTCTACATGGAATTGGAGGAGTTCTATAAAAAAGATCACACCTTCTACAAGATCATAGTCGGTGATTTTAATGCCAAGATAGGACCGAGAAGATCGGCTGAAGAACTCCACATCGGGACCCATGGCCTAGAATGGAGCGAACAGGGTGAGAGACTATCTGAGTTCATCATGTCCACCAAGACTATTCATGGGAACTCACAGTTTCAGAAGGCTGAAGCGAAACGTTGGACATGGGAATCTCCTGGTGGACAGTTCCACAATGAAATCGACCACATCATCTTCAATCGACGGTTTTGTCTGACCGATGTTGCTGTCGTCCCCCAAATTCCAGACAGGATCGGACCACCATCTCCTTCGTGCAAAATTCTACTTCCCGCAACGGGGAGAAAAAGCTGCAATGTTCAAGAAGAGAACTCCCAGAACGACCACCAACTGGGAACTCTTTAGCACCATTGCGGCAACATGGGAAGATACCATCATTGATGACATCGATGAAGAATACAACCGACTGGTTCAGCACCTCCATGATTGTGCGAAGAATGCCGAGAGAGAGAAAAACACAAAAAGGACGGCTTGTCTTCAGAAACTCTCGAGCTCATTCGCCAACGTGGCAAGGCGCGAGCCTCAGGAGACCAAATGCTAACGTCCAAGCTTGCTAAACAGTGCAGAGAAGCGATAAAAGCAGACCTCAAAGACAGAAGAGCAGAAATACTGGAAGATGCAGCAGAAGCTGGGAAAAGTATTCGCACTGCCCGCCTGTCCTTCGCCAACTATAAGACCAAGATGACTGCCCTCCGACGCCCTGATGGATCTATCACATCTTCCAGAAAGGCAATGCAGAAGATTATCCAGGACTTCTACTCAAATCTTTTTTGATAGCCACATCCACCTGCCCACATACCAAATTCCACAGGATGGATACGTCATTCCCAACGTTCTCCCTTCTGAAATAAGACATGCCATCTCGTCGGTAAAGAAGGGAACAGCACCAGGCCCAGACAAAGTCAGACCCGAACATCTGAAGAATCTGCCATCGGTGCTCATTAATACACTAGCTCGGCTCTTCACACGCTACCTGTCCGAATGCAAGGTGCCCTCCCAATGGAAAACCAGCAGGACAGTTCTACTGTTCAAGAAGGGAGACATTCATGACATCGGCAACTATCGCCCCATCTGCCTGTTGTCTGTCATCTACAAGCTGTTTACACGAGTCATCCTGAACAGGATTAGCAGAACACTAGATGAAGGTCAACCATGCGAGCAAGCAGGTTTCCGGAAAGGATTCAGCACAATCGACCATATCCACACAGTAACCAAGCTCATTGAGGTTTGTAGGGAGTACAAGATGCCGCTCTGTCTCACGTTCATTGATTTACAGAAAGCCTTTGATTCTGTGGAAACTGAAGCAGTCATCGAAGCCCTAGTCAAACAGGGTGTTCAAACCCAATACATCAAGATCCTTCGTGAGCTGTATTATGGATTCACCACCAGGATCTCACCATTCTACAAAGAAGTGATCATTGATGTCAAAAGAGGGGTTCGACAGGGTGATACCATCTCACCAAAACTCTTCAGTGCCACCCTTGAGAACATCATGAGACAATTAGAATGGGAAGGAATGGGAGTGAAGATAGATGGTCGGCAACTACACCACCTCCGCTTTGCTGATGACATCGTTCTAATAACACCAAACATTAGCCAAGCGGCACAAATGCTGGCTGACTTTGACCGAGAATGTGGAAAGGTAGGTCTACAGCTGAATCAGAAGAAAACTATGTTCATGAGAAATGAACTAGTTCCAGAGGCCCCATTCTCTCTCAATGGAACAAACATCTCTGAATGCAGCAGTTATGTGTACCTAGGTCGAGAAGTCAACATGATGAATGACCTAAAACCTGAGCTGCGCAGGAGGAAGAGAGCGGCATGGAATGCCTTCAAAGGCATCGAAGAAATAGCTAAAGGACAAAGAACCTCCGGCTCCGGGCACATCTCTTCGACTCCACCGTTCTCCCTGCATTAACATACGCCTCAGAGACCTGGGCCCTACGAAAGCAGGATGAGAATGCTATTCGGGTCTCCCAGAGAGGCATCGAAAGAGCTATGCTTGGAATATCACGCCTCACTCAAGTGAGAGAAGGAATCCGGAGTTCTGACCTCCTTCGCTATTCCAGAATCAGGGACGCTGTCTCGTTTGCCAAGGCATCGAAAATCAGATGGGCTGGACATGTAATGCGATTTGGAGACAACCGCTGGACTAGAGCCGTTACCGACTGGATCCCACGGGATGTCAAAAGATCACGTGGCCGCCCACCTACAAGATGGTCAGACTTCCTTGTTAAGACCCTGAAGGAACGGTTTGAGGCTCTTCATATTCCTGAATCAACCAGATGCCATTGGGCTACATTGGCACGTGATAGGGTCCAATGGAAATGTTACTGGCGCCCGCTCGAGCAAATCGATGAGTAACGGGATTCAAGTGATCAAGTGATCAATGAAATTCAGTAAGCTTAAAGTGTGAAAAAAAAGTCTATACTATATCTTTGGCTCATTATTGTCTAGTAGACGCACAGATGCCCTGAGGTCTGCTACTCTCCCATAGGCTATAAAAAGGATCCTTGTTACTTTTATGGTGGGATCACACATACTCTTCAGGAGAGAACCATAACATGAATATGTAAGAGTCACCATAAGAGATGTTTCCTTTCCGATCCTAATTACTTTGTTCACCACTGTTATTTTCATCCCCATTTCTTTTTCCATTTCTTCTCATATAAACCAAGAATTCCCACTAACCCATCATCTATTTCCTTAATAAAAATTCAACCAGAGCCTCTGCATATTGCCTGGAGTTACTCCTGTAGGCCACTTTGTCGGTAGGGGCACAAAACAGTTTGAATCTGTGACTTTATGTGGCAGTATATCTTACCATGTATTCCATGTTGACATTTGACTTGAGATTTGGCATCCTGTCATTCATTGATTTGCTCGCGAGTGGGTGCCAGTAACTTTTCCATTTGACCCTATCACGTGCCAGTGTAGCCCAATGGCATCTGGTTGCTTCAGGAATACAAAGAGCCTCAAACCATTCATTCAGGATCTTGGCGAAGAAGTCTGACCACCTTGTATGTGGGCAGCCACGTGATTTTTTTTTTTTGCTTTTTTTTCCGGTCACACCTGGCAGTGCTCAGGGGTTTCTCCTGGCTCTGCACTCAGGAATTACTCCTGGCGGTGCTTGGGGGGACCATATGGGATTCTGGGGATCGAACCCGGCTGGCACAGGCCGATCGCATGCAAGGCAAACACCCTACACGCTGGACTATCTCTCTGGCCCCTGGTCACATGAACTTTTGACGTCCCGCAGGATCCAGTCAGTAATGACTCTAGTCCAGCAGTCTTCTCCAAATCGCATTACATGTCCAGCCCATCTGATTTTCGATGCCTTGGCAAACGAGACAGTGTCCCTGATTCTGGAGCAGTGACAGAGGTGGGAGCTCCGGATTCCTTCTTTCACTTGAGTGAGGCGTGATATTCCAAGCATAGCTCTTTCGATTCCTCTTTGGGAGGAATCGAATAGCATTCTCATCCTGCTTTTCGTATGGCTCAGTTCTCTGAGGTGTATGTTAGTGCAGGTAGAACAGTGGAGCTGAAGAGATGTGTCCAGAGCTGGAGGTTCTTTGTCTTTTTAGCTATTTCTTTGATGCTTTTGAAGACATTCCATGCAGCTCTCTTCCTCCTGCGCAGCTCAGTTTTTAGGTCATTCATCATGTTGACTTCTCGACCTAGGTACACATAACTGCTGCATTCAGAGATGTTTGTTCCATTGAGAGTGAATGGGGCCTCTGGAACTAGTTCATTTTTTCATGAACATAGTTTTGATGAGATTCAGCTGTAAACCTATCTTTCCACATTCTCGGTCAAAGTCAGCCAGCATTTGTCAGTCTAATAACACTAATGTTCGGTGTTATTAGAACCATGTCATCAGCAAAGAGGAGATGGTTTAGTTGCTGACCATCTATCTTCACTCCCATTCCTTCCCATTCTAATTGTCGCATGATGTTCTCGAATGTGGCACTGAAGAGTTTTTGGTCAAAATGGTATCACCCTGCTGAACCCCTCTTTTGACATCGATGATCACTTCTTTGTAGAATGGTGAGATCCTGGTGGTGAATCCGTAATACAGCTCACGAAGGATCTTGATGTATTGGGTTTGAATGCCCTGTTGTTGTTTATTTTTTTTTTTTTGCTTTTTTTTTTTTTTTGTGTCACTCCCGGCAATGCTCAGAGGATTTTCTTGGCTCTGCACTCAGGAATTACTCCTGGTGGTGCTTGGGGAACCATATGGAGTGCCGGAGATCGAACCCAGGCCAGCACAGGATGGTGCCGTGTGAAAGCAAACACCCTACCCTCTAGGCTATCACTCCGGCCCTGAATGCTCTGTTTTGCTAGAGCTTCGATGACCACTTCATTGGAAGCCTTCATTCTCTACAGAATCAAAAGCTTTCTTTAAATCAATGAATGTGAGACAGAGTAGCATCTTGAACTCCCTACAAACTTCAATGAGCTTGGTTACTGCATGGATATGGTCGATTGTGCTGAATCCTTTTCGGAAGCCAGCTTGCTCGCATCATTGTTCTTCGTCTAATGTTCTACCAATCCTGTTCAGGATGACTCGAGTGAACAGCTTGTAGATGACAGACAACAGGCAGATGGGGCGATAGTTGCCAATGTCGTGGATGTCTCCCTTCTTGACCAGTAGAACTGTGCTGGTTTTCCATTGGGAGGGCACCTTGCATTCAGACTGGTAGTGTGAAGAGCTAAGCCAGTGTATTGATGAGTACTGAAGGCAGATCCTCAGGTGTTCGGGTCTGACTTCGTCTGGGCCTGGTGCTGTTCCCTTCTTTACCAATGAAATGGCATGTCGGATTTCAGAAGGGAGAACACTGGGAACGATATATCCAGCCTGTGGAATTTGGTGTGTGTGCAGGTGGACGTGGCTATCAAAGAGATCTGAGTAGAAGTCATGGATAATCTTCTCCATTGCCTTTCTGGAAGAAGTGATAGATCCATCAGGATGTTGGAGGACAATCATCTTGGTCTTATAGTTGGCAAAGGACAGTATTCTATGTTAGCTGGTATAAATATTTTCTCATGCTACCACAATCATATGGGACTAGAGTGATTGTACCAGCATATTTACTTGGTTACACTGGATCCCTAAGTAACTAGACAAGAGAGAAATGCTGTTTGCCTCCAAGCAAGCAAGCGTGGCTCTCTAATAAGTCTAAAGGTTAATATACAAAACAACTATGAAGTAAATATGAGAATCTTATGAAGCCTTGGTTATACATATACATATCATATACATATCATATACATATACATATACATATACATACAAATACACATATCACATACATATACATATACATACACATACACATATACATATACATATACATATACATATACATATACATATACATATACATATATACTCACACATACATATATCTCCAATTCTTCATAATATATATATCTCCAGGTATATATATATATATATTTTATATATACATATATATGTCGGGGCACAAGCGGAGCCAACATGCCCATGGCCCGGAGCTGGGTTTGTCACAAAAATATACATATATATGTATATATATACATATATATGTGTGTGTGTATATATATATATATATATATATATATATATATATATATATATATATATATACCTGGCTGTATAATATTCATTGGTACAGATGCAGGCCCTTCCCCCACTCTATGTAGGGCCTTCAGGGACACTTCCAAGGAAGATCTTGGCTGGGGCAATGTTCACATTTTAATGGGACTGGAGAGACCCTGGGAGAAATTACCTGAGGGAATTGTCCCACTGTTTTCCATTGATTTGGGTGGTCTGGGCTGAAAAGTTAAAAAAGTTGTAGCCGGCTTTCTTCTGTGCCTTTTCCCCTTTTGTCTTTTCATCTTTTTCTCTTGTCTTCCTCCTTGCTTTCTGCCTCTGCTCTCCTCCTCTCCTTTATCTTCCCTGTTGGGCCTTAGCATTGGTAGCGGCCATCTTGGTCAAGGATTCTAAACCTACATGTGGCCAGGGCCCAGCTAAGAACCTAAAGTCTAGGGTTTTCCTGTTACTGGATTGTATACCAGAACAAGTGTGACTAAAGCTTTTTTGAAACTATGCTGGATTCTCGTGCTTTCTGGGTCCACCAGCCACTGATCCCCTGGGGCAGAAGGGGATCTCCAGTACCTGCTCCTGGATTTTGTTGGGGCACCCAGCATAGCCGACAGTACAACAGTTCTAAAAGATTTTATTTTACAAATGCATTTTATAAATGTCTCCTACTCCTACCTTTTCCTTGTCAGGCCTGGAAGTTCTTACTGAAAGAGGCTCTGCTTTATTTTTTAACCTTCATGTTCCATACATGAGTTAGAAATAATAGTTGCCAAATGAATAAATGAATGATTGTGACTTTGCTTCATCCAGCATTGCTCATATTCCATTTATATGTATTTAAATATATTCTTTCTTGCAGTTTCAGTATAACTGACAATCATATTCCCTGAATTATAATCCTGATATTCTAGTACTTTTCAGTCATACCTATTTTACCATATTTTCTTAAGAGAGTTTAATATTCTCTCAATAAATTAAATTAGACAGATTACAATCTTGGTCTTCAATAAAACACTAGTCGAGTTACTATGAAGGTGTTCTATAAATAAACAGAACACACGGCTAAATTTCATACGGCTCCAGCAATGAAAAAGATTATATTTTCTCATGAGCCTGGAGTGACTTGGGACTCAAAGTCAATTTCAGTCATTTTCTAGAGACTGAGGTTTACTATTATTTGCACACCTTAGTTTGTAGATAAAGAATTATATTTTCGACCAAATAATCCCATTCTAGGGAGTTATTATTAAAAATCCTCCTTTATTGAAAAAAGTATTGGAGTCTAGTAACGGGAGATCATTTTTCTGCTGCAAAGCATGTAAGGGATGCATTGTGTCCTCAGTCAGAATATTTCCTCCCAGGGTGGGATGGGCTGAAGTGGAAGACAGCAGGAGAAACACATTTGGACTAAATCCCCAGACGATTCCAAAAACAATTCCTCTTGTAAGCCTTTCTCAGCCATTCTCTGGAAATTCCTCATTCTCTCTTAGCCTGTGTGTTTTGTTTTTTTTTTTTTTTTTTTGATAAAAACTGTGAAACAATATTAACACTTCAGAGCAGGAGATGTCTTTTTACATGCACAATAATTTCTCAGGAAACATCCAGAGCTAGCAACATCTTTGGAAATGGTTAATTTATTTCATTTCAAACAACTAAAATAAAAATTTGAAATGGACTGAATCATCTACATACAAATTAATGTTTGATAAGTATAATGGTAAAATCCAGAGATTCTGAAATTATATTTAACAAACTCTCACACTGTGTAGCCTAGACCTATACTTAGATAATTAATTGTATCAGAGTCAAAGAGATAGTACAGTGGGCAAGGAGCATGCCTTGTGCACGGCATGCCCAGTTTGATCCCCAAAACCCATATGATTCCTGGAGTCCTGCTAGGAGTGATCCCTGACAGACTGTCACTGGGTGTAACCCCCATAAACAAACAATTTTTTAAAAAAGAGTCATCTAGGTCATGAATGCATAATATACATGCATTCATTCAACATCACTTTATCACTGTATCGCTGTATCACTGTCTTCCCGTTCATCATCAATTCGCTCGAGTGGGCACCAGTAACATCTCCATATGTCCTGTCTCATGCCAAGTAGAGCCCAAGGGCAGCTGCTTGCTCCAGGAACATAAAGAGCCTCAAATCATTCCATCAGGTCATGGGAATGAGGTCTATAATTGTTACTGGTATTTGGCATATTAAATACGACACGGGTAGCTTGCCAGGCTCTGCTGTGCAGATAGCATACTCTTGTAGTCATCTCTAAATCCAGCATTTATTGATGAAACGCGTGGCCGGAGCCGGGCTGTGATAGACTGGTCTGCTGGGTGGAGTTCTGATGAGGGGGAAGTCCGGATGTGGAAAATGGAGGCCCTCATGTGGTGGGGGATCATTTGGCTTGTTGCAAGGCTCTGCTGGGGTGGCAGGCCTGGGCTAGAACCCGCAATTCAACCTGGCGCCTCGTGAGCAACTGGGCACAGGGAAGAGTCAGTAGCAGCTCTGCCCCATGTCTGTGAGTTTCAACATAGGTCTGTGAGTTTCAACATACACATATTAATACATATAAATGTTACTTAATCACTTAGAGTATTATTAGTTCAGCTTCTCTTCTTTATGATTTTAATAGCATTTCCCTAATTAATTTCTGGTAATAATACAGTATATAATACAAACAACATAAAATATGTGTTGATAAACTATGTTATTGGTGATGTTTCTGATCAATAGTCACACCCAGTGGTGCTCAGGGATTACACCTGCTTCTGCACCCAAATTACTCATAGTGGTGCACAGGAGACCATATGGGATGCCATGGATCAAACCCAGGTCAGTCATGTGCTAGGCAAACACCCTCCCTGCTGCACTATTGCTCCAGGCCCTATACGTATTATTGACTATACGCATCCATAACTATCACAGTGGTCAAGGGTGGACAATTTCCATCTTCTACTGGTTGTGCTATTTTTGAGTGAATTCATACTAACCCAGAGATCAACAGATTATGCAGAGAGTATACAGATTCTGTGTACTGCCTGCCATATTTTGCTATTTTTATACTTTTGTTTCTCACCCCTTCCATTAGATTATTTTAGAAATTGCCTAAGGGCTAGCTATACAGATAGACTGAGGACAATTTAGTCATCTTTAAAACAAATGAATATAATTAGTTCAAACATAACATATGGATCCCAACCTTGCCTTTAGCATTCTGGGATTTTCCCTTGATTAATGTTCTATACATACATACATAAAGCATCTTAAAAAAAACTTAGTTACATGTTCCCTTTTAATCCAATCTATTTCGGCAGGTAGTTATATAAAAGTTAAATGTAATATAATAATGTTTTAGTTATAGCAAGGCCTCCAATTTCTGATACCTTTTTCAATCTTTAGCATTTTTGCCTTATTTCTCATTCATCATAGGTTGACCAATAATTACCCTCTAATATAACCTAAAAATGGCTTTGTATACCATCATAATAAATCCATAAGCCCTGGGATGCTTACACATACTTTTCAAGGCCTGGCTATGCTCACTTCCCAAGTTACATGTCTGCTGTTAAATATTTTATATCTTCATTTTGTGGTGCCTTAGTTTTGCTTGTCCTTTTTTTTTAAATCTCTAATCACTTTTTTCTTCCCATGAGATAGTCCCACAATGAAATTTTCCAGCTTCACAGCTTCTCCTCATTGTCACATGAAGTTGTCCACACTTATTTCACAAAGTAATTACCCCTCGCTTACCTTGTCTCACAGGAATTTTAGTATCTTTTTATTTCTACCTACCAACTCTCCTCTCCCATTTAATTTTCATTTAAAAAAGAATAACAATAACACAGTTGTTTCCATAGTTGAGTTTCAGAGATTACATATACTTTATATCTTACATCTCTGTTGGATGACAGGCCTAGCTAGCTTGGAAGCTTTGCTGCTTAATCTATTTAATTTATTTACTCACAGTTTAATAGATTAAACTGTGAGTAAATAAATTACGGGAGGGATGGTGGGTTCTAGCCCTGGCCCACCACCCCAGCAGAGCCTCGCAAACAAGCCAGACAACCCCCACTCCATGAGGGCCTCCATTTTCCACATCCAGACTTCTCTCTCGCCAGAACTCCACCCAGCAGACCAGCCTATCAGCGCCCGGCTCGTGCGACCGCTTGAGGCTGCGCAGTTCATCAATAAATGCTGGACTTAGAGGTGCCTACAAGAGTATGCTACCTGCACGGCAGAGCCTGGCAAGCTACCCGTGTTGTATTTGATATGCCAAATACCAGTAACAATTATAGACCTCATTCTGGAATAGATTAAGGCTCTTTATATTCCTGGAGCAAGCAGAAGCCCTTGGGCTCTACTAGCATGAGACAGGACATATGGAGATGTTACTGGGGCCCGCTCGAGCAAATTGATGATGAACGGGAAGACAGTGACAGTTAATCTATTAATCTATTTAATCTATTAACTCACAGTTTAATCTATTTACATGTTCTTAAGCCAGGGTTCATACTAATGAATCTCTCATCTGTGTAAACACTGATGGAGGGTGTGGCAGTTACAGAAGTCACCTTGACTGAAAGAGTAGCTTCTAAATTATTATATATCTACTATGACATCTATGTTATCTAGATTGGGCACATCTCCTCTTTATATCCACTGGTCCCAGCGTGGGACAGTTAGAATTTACCAGGAGACTACTACCCTGGCTACGTTGAGACTATCATGTAAGATTATAGGAAGGATCATACTAACTTGCCCTCAAACAGTCAAGTGTGACCCTTTCAGTATATGGAAAACAAGATACTCAGAATCATCCTGGTGCAGATAATAAGAAGGACCTTGTAGGTGCCACTTAGATTACATGAGACCCATGAAATTAAGATGTATTACTTTTATACCAACCCTCTCTATCTCTTTCCAGTGTTTTACATAAGAGATAATCTTGGAAGAGGGGATTAGTCCTTGGCATAATCATTTGGTACAAGACCCTACTACACCCTTCTAATCTCTAGAAGCTGTTTAGTTGATCTCTGTTGACAGGACCCTTCCTGAAGTTAGGATTACTTTTGTATAGATAAGGGGACTGACTTGGGTACTGCATCCACTTTGGTGGGATTCTCTCTGGTGGGATCCTCTTTAATGGGAGACTTGGGCCCTCGTGCATGGTCCAAGTTCTGACCAGAGCTAGAGGTCTTCCATTATATTGGATCGTGGTGGTAGAGCTTGTTCTACTATTAAAAACCTTTTGGAACTGCACAACACTCCTGAGTTTTCATCCATTCCCCAGTGGCCTCGGAGGTAGAAGAGAACTTCTGTCCTGATGTTGGGGACCCCAGTAGCTCCCCAATATATCTCCTATTGTTTGTTGACATATAATTAACAATAGTAATATGTCATTGTTGGTTATATAACCATTTTTAATTTCATTCATCACCTGCCTTGTTGTATATGTCCACATTATAGGCTCCATTTGAAGGCTGCACTTATATTCCACATTGTGAGTAGTGGGATTTATATGTCAGACATCTGTTGCTTTGGATCCCATCATTTTTCTCAAAGTATAAATTAAATTCTTTCAAACTTTAGCATCATATAATGCTAGAAAATATATACTCTTACATAATTTTCCAGTTTACATATCTCTTAAAAAGACTTCCACACCCACCTTGTTTTTCATGAACTGTATCTTCCAACTCAGAATCCAAGAGACAGTTTTTCTGTTGCTGTTTGGGCACAAACCTTTGTACTCAGTTTGATCTTTAGTACTAAAATTATGTCAAGTCTTCTCTCCAGCCTCTTAAACTTCATTGTTACTCTCTCTCATTTTGCTCTTGCTGTACCATATGTGACAATAACTGGCATTTATTTCCCCCACCCCAGCAACTAAATGCTTTATCTACTCACATCTATCCATGCTCCAAGTCAAACCCCATCTTTTTACATCTCTCTCAGACTCCTTGTGTTGCCTTCTTCTCTAATGGTTCCTGACAGCTTTTCTATACCCATTGTGCAGCTGCAGCTTGCTTTCCTGACAACCAGTATATAGCAGGCACAAAGAAAACAAAATATAGATAAAAGAATGCCCCATAACTAGAGCTCAGAGATTCATATGAAATCAAGAGAGGCAAAGTTTAGTAGTGGTCTCCTGCTTCTAGTAGTAGTGAACTCTAAATCATGTCTCATACTACAGTTAGAAAGAAAGAATTATGAAATAATAGTTCATCTGTGCCCTGCCTACTACTCCTGCCTTATCTCACCCAGTTATCGACTTATCTCTGTAGTTGTGTCTGGCTGCATGTATGTAAATACTGATGAATATATGGACAGGTACAAAGGATGGTGGTGTACTGAAAAAAACGGCTTACATTGCCTCCAAAATTTAGATATTGAAATTTTAAGTTCAAAGCGATATTGGAAATGGGACTTCCGGAGGTGATTACTTCACTTAGGTGAAAGCCTTGTGAACAGCATTAGTGTGCTTATGAAAGGGATCTCAGAGAGTTTTGCTTCTTCAGCCATGGGAGAATGTTGCAGGACACCTAAGAGCCTCTGTATCTGCCCTGGATTGCCTCCTGCAGGTCACTTCGTAGATAGGGGGGGTAGTTTAAATGTGGCAGTTTATCTGACCAATGTACTCTGTACTGGGTGGAATAAATAATCTCTCATGCTACCACAATCATCATGGGACTAGCTAGATCTTACCAGCATATTTGCCTGGCCACATTGAATCTCTAAGTAATTAGACCAGAGAGAAATGCTGTTTGCCTCCAAGTAAGCAAGCATGGCTCCCTGATAATTCAGAAGCAACTAAAATACAAAACTACTGTGAAGACAAGACTCTTGTGAAGGATTGGAGAAATATTTAACTGGCATTAGTATAGTCTTTGGTACAGAGGCATGCCATCTCAGAAACCCCCTTCTCTACCCTATAAAGGAATTTCCTAGGCAGATCTTGGCTCAAGACATTACCATCTAAAAGGCCCTAGGTAAGGTGCTGGGAGAAATTACCTGAGGGCATTTGACCCTGCCTGCTTCCCATAATAGTGGGAGGTCTGAATTGCAGGGGGATAAAACTAGCCTGCTTCCTTTCTTGCTCTTCTGGGCTCTTTTTGGGGCTCGCACTTTTCTTGGGTCACTCTTCCCCTTTCTGTTGAAGTCTTGTCTTTGTCTCCTCTCTACAGGGCCTTAACATGTGGTGGCCGCCATCTTGGCCTACACGTGACTGGGGTCCTAGCTGGGAATCCTAAGCACAGGGCTTTCCTATTGCTAATTGTATGCCTGAACCTGTGATAAGTAGAGCATTTTAAAACCTTGCCGGATTCCTGAGCTTTCATCCATTCCCCATCGGCTTCAGAGGTAGAAGGGAACTCGCTTCCTGGTATTGTTGAGGACCCCAGCGGCTCCCCGACAGGAGAACACAGAAAGAAGACTATGTATGAACTAAAAACTGAACTCTCATCAGACATTGAATCTTACACTTCCGCACCTCAAGGATCATGAGAAATAAGTAGCTGCTTGTACCACCCATCCTGTAGAGCAGCAAATGGACCACCGCAAAGTGGAGACAAGTCAAGTCAGAAGACTTTAAAATAATGAGAGTCCCCAAATCATGATGGGTGAGCAAGAAAGCAAATCTAGAAAATGGTTTGACAATGTTAAAGACAATTATGAAGCAGATTTTGAAGGCAATTTAAAGGCAAATTGTCAGAATCAAAAAGGAAGGTTCCAGGGGGGATTCTGAAGATGACACAGAAAGACCTTTCAGATTTAGCTCATACTTGGCTCCATTTAAAAAGGCCACATGGGATAGTTTGTTGCATGTCCTTATCCTGTGACTCAGCCCTGGAACAAGTATCTCAGTGACACCTGGATTTTCCAGCTGGTGCAGAGGCCTGGCTGAGGAGCTTTTGAGGTGACTGCTGGGCTGAGACTCACGGCAGTCCCAGAAAGCAGTAGTGACTTCCTCTGCTCCGTTTCCCTATCCAAGCCTCTGAGGGCTAGATTAAGAATGGAGGCAGATAAGAACAGATGTTCCTTGGGGCAGTTTCTGAAGGGTGGAGAGCAAAAGTAGGTCTATAAGCAAAAATTAGTGGAAATCAAGGCAGTTCTTTTTCTTCTCTTTTTATGGGGAGGGAAGAGAGTGGGAAAGGGTACTCCATATCCAGTGGTGCTCAGGGGATATTCCTGTCTCTATTCTGGGGGAACGCTGGTGGAAATCAAGAACTATATTTGGTGATAGGGAGTTAAATGGAGGTGGCCGCATGTGTCTTATCTCCTGTGCTATCTCTATACCTGAGTTGCTTTTTGAATTTGTTTAGTTTTTTATTATTAATTAATTCCAAAGAGTTGCCCTCTGAACTTTATCTGGGACGGTCTATTTTTATATAGGAAAAATAAAGCTTTATTTCCATTTGGATCATTGTTCTCATGCTCAAAGTTTGTCATAATTAACATAGGATTGCTTGAGAGGGAAATGGTATCTTGCTCAGGAATTACTCCTGGAAGTGCTCAGGGGGCCATATAGGATGCCAGGGAATTGAACCCAGGTTGGCCACATGCAAGGCAAACACCCTACCTGCTGCGCTATTGCTCCAGTCCCAGAAAATGCAGCACTTCTCAGGTAAAAAAAAACGATACCAGGAACCCTGGAATGGTGATAATATTTGGAAGTGTGTGTGTGGTGGGGGTGAAATCAGAAGGGTGTTTTGGATAAAGAAATCTTATAAACATCTCAAGGTAGATCTGACAGTTGAGACACATGGTATGTCAGGTTTTACACAGAAGGGAATGAGGTATATTCCATTGGACCATTGGAATATTCCATTGAGGTATATTCCATCTTCACAGAAGTGTGAAGATGAGAAGCAGAATGTACAAGGCTCTGGAAAAGCAGGATTCTCTACTGTGTCTTCTAGATTCATAATACAAATTAATGAGAGAATCAATAGAGTAGCCAGAGATCAGGTTCTACACTGATCACGGACATATATCAGAGAAAGGGATTCCCCTAATAAAGCACATGCAACAGGAACTCCAAGTTCTATATTATCAAGGAAGCTACCAGCCCTCATTATGACCTTGAGAAGGGTGGGTCCAAGATGAGATACACAGTTTAGTAGCCTTGTGTGCTGGAGCACACCTAGTCTCCCATTAGAATCTGAGGCTGGATCTGTACCTAGCATCACAGTGCTTGGTGAGGAGCAGGGCACTCTGAAAAAGCTGTGGGGCTTTTCTTGGATCACACCTGCCAACGCTCAGGGGTTACTCCTGACTCTTCACTCAGGAATTACTCCTGGCAGTGCTCGGGGGATGCTGTGGAGAATTTCTTTGAGACAAGGTTAGGGCCTTCAATGATTTTTAAGGTTGGCCAGTTTAGGGCTATGGCATTGCTGTCACACTGAGTTTTGTGAATATCCAAACAAATAGGAGGCACTTCCTCTCCCTAGCCAACTCAGAAGACAACCGATGTATTGGTTTAACTCAAAGAATAAAGAAGAGGTACAAAACTCTGTGGCTGGCAAGGCCAGAAAAGTACTCACGAGTACCTCATCCTCTTAACACATATTATTCGAAAAGATTGGTACTGGGCCAGGATGTGGGTCAGTGGCAGAGCTCTTGCCTTGCACTGGTGGTGCCTGGGTAGAAGCTCCCATCACTGCATGGTCACCCAAGCCCAGCAGCAATGACTTCTGAGCACCAAGTTCTAATAGCTCCCATGCACCAGCGAAGCGTGTCAAATAAAGTCAAATAAAGAAAAAGTCAATATTCAAATTGGCTGGTCACACTCTCCTCCAAGTCACATCTTCCCTACCCTTCAGACTATTCTGCTCAAATAACACATCCCTGATGGGAATGTGATCCTCTGAAAGACATTTTTGTGCTCACAGTGCTTGGCACATGGTGAATATAGTAGACACAATGGAGATATATGAATAAGTGCTGGAAAACAAAAAGGAAATGTCTATGCACTGGGAAACAATAGCAATCTCCACCACAGAGGTAAACGTCTAAGGAAGGTAAACTCTAAACAGCTTCTAAGGAGGCCATCTTGGACTAGGGAGGGCAGGGCGAGCAAGAGGAAGAGAGAGCTAAGGACATGGGTAAGAGTTCTGCTCACTCAAATAACTGCACTTGCCAGTCCCTGTCTCCTCTTTCTCTTTTATTCTGAGCCCATAATCCTAGTAGGCTTGCTTGTAGGTTTTGATCTGTCTCTATCCATGGCAAAGTCGATTTACATAAAAATATGCTCTACCAGAAATTGTTGGGTGACACACCCTACTGAGCCTTAGGCTCCAGCTATACTTAGCTTATGTGAAGAGCTACTCCCTGCCTCTAGGGAATCTCCAGAGCAGACACAATGGGAATTTGGGCAAAATTGGATTTCATAATTGATTTCATAATTTTATATGGCACAAATATTTTATCATGAATATTATGATACTCTTCCTGCTCCCACGGGTCCCCACGAGGACATACATGTAGATATTCCAAGAGTACTTGGCCATGATGGATCTACCGTACTGTAATCAGTTCTCCTAGTTCAGAGACATGCCATTGCACCTCCGGGCAAACTGACATGTCTCTGATTCTAAAGGCAATGCCAAAGTGAATGAGTCTGATGAATTTTTTGACCCTAGTGGGAACGAGAGTCTGGAATTAGCTGGCTGTATATTCATGGTAAGAAGTATTAATGCCATTTCCTGCAAATTACATTCTGCACTGCTTTCTGATTGAGAATGCAGCCTCTCCCAACTCTGGTAGGGAGATTTTGCCTTGGGAATCAGCTTTGGCTTCTGTGAAGCTTAAGCCATAGGGCCCACCTAAAGATCTGCATTTAAAAAAGGGTGATTTACCTGGCTTCATCTCTAGATAGTCCAGACCAGGATGGACTGGGCTGGAAGGTTTTGGTGGGCTTCTATCTATAAAATAAGCTAGGAGAAAGGAGAAGGCCTTTTTGCCATTTTGACTTCTCCTTGCCTTCTCCCTCTCCTCTCCACCTCTCTGTTCTCTTCCCTGTTAGGCTTAGCACATGGCAGCAGGTATCTTGGCCTAGGGTTCTAAATCTACACGTGGTCGGGGCCCAGCTAGGAACCTATGTCCAGGATTTTCTTGTTGTTGGATTTTATACCAGAACCTGTGAGAGTAAAGCCTTTTAAAACTGCGCTGGATTCCTGAGTTTTCATTCATTTCCCGTCAGCTCGGAAGTAGAAGGGAACACGTTCCCAGCGGCTCCCAGACAAGAAATGACACCGCAAATCAGATTATTCTCATTCTTATGAAACAGACCCTGTGACTGCATACTAATACTCAAATACTGTCTGCAATCATAGTTATATTCTGCTTTTACTTTGGTTGTTTCCTACAATAGCTACTTTTCTCCCATCTTCATAGACCTTTCAGATAACCTTATTTTCTCACACCAAATCCTAAACCTAACTATGAGAAGAGCAGATTACATAATACAACCTTCTATCTATTCAGTTTACTATTAGTCCAATTTCTCTAGAAGTTATTGTTTTAAGCTGAATAGAAGAAAAGAATTACATTACATTTTCCTTGACCCACTTGTTGATGTAACAAATTTAAGCAGCATATCCAAAGTGGACAATCTGGCCCTTGGTGAATCCACAGATAAGGCCACACATTTTGGCAAAAAGTTCAAGGTTGAATGTTTAATTGATGTATTAATACAGCTTTCAACATTTTTATGAACAAACCACTTTTTCCAGTGGCTACTGCTTTTACTATTTTTTTTCCTAAAGTACATTTTAGCTTGCACTGTCTATATCCCTGTGGCAATAAGGGTTTTACAAATTGCCCTAGTTTTTGGAAGACAAATATTCAGACTGGAAGGACAAAAGAGATTTCTTTATGACTTAGAAATTCCCAAAATCCTGGTATTCCCCTCCCCACAACATATAAATGAATTTCTAACCCTTTGTAGCAGCAACATTTGTACAAAACCTTTTTTATATCTCCGGATTTTTCCCTCTGATTTAAGCCCAATTATTGATGCACCTTATAGTTTTTTAATCAAACTAATTGCACAATCCTCAAGTGAGTTCTGTGTGCACTGTTCAGTCATGCAACAAACATTCATCTAAAGATCACTTTTTGTCCTCAGGTGGTTGGGCTGTATCTTGGATCCCTTTAATCATTTATTCACAATTAAACTGGCATTTATTGAAAACTTGCTCTGCTCCAGTCTTTGTATGGAGAAGCTGGAATAGTAGATATGACAATGCTGTGGCTTCTGTTCTAGAGACCACACAAGAAAGGCTGGCCTGGCCTGGCCCCTCTCATCAGAAAAGCATGAAACAGCACTGCACAATTTCCCCTGATTGGATCTTTCCCTTGAGTGAAATTAGCCAGAGAGATAGAGAGAGAGAGAGAGAGAGACAGATATAGAATAACTGCATTTATTTTCATGACATAAATATATATATATATGTACATATTATGATACCAATATCCAAGGTCAGATGAAGCATGGAACTGGAGGTCTTGTCAAAAGTGGAAATTATCACAAACATGTGGGAGTCAGAAGCTAGGTAAGACAGAGAATGGAAGTGTGCTAATAATTGTCGAAAGTGCTGATACCAACCTAGAACTGAGCATTAAATACAGGCAAAAAGATACACATGACAACCTCTTAATGTATATATTGTAATCCACAATGTGGAAGGGAAGAAAAAAAGAGAGAGAGAGAGAGAGAGAGAGAGAGAGAGAGAGAGAGAAAGAAATTAAGAAACCTTCCACAGAGGCAGGTTAGGGAGGGGGAGGGAATCGGGGACATTGGTGGTGGGAAATGGGGACTGGTGGAGGGATGGGTGCTGGAACACTGTATGACCAAAACCCAAATATGAACATCTGATGAACATCTTTGTAACTGTATATCTCACGGTGGTATAATAAAATAGTTTAAAAAATAAATAAAATAAAAACAGGTATGATGTTTTTAGCGGTTTAGATAGTTTTAAAAAATAAATAAAATCTTTTACCAAAAAACAGCAAAATTTTTTTCAGTTTTCTCCTTCTGTCCTCTGGTGTATTTCACAGAGAGCAAGTCTACATTCCTTTTGCATCACGCTCTTTTTCTTCTCTTCTCCACCCTCAAACAAGGGAACCGTGTTTGTGGATTATAGCAGGCACCTGGGAAATCCTCATAGTCACATTGTCTATTAAGCCTGAGTGCTGTTATTATTATAACCATCTGAGTGAGGAATAGAGGCCCACATTAAGATATGGCCCAACCACACAAATCCATAATGAAGCAAGATTTACAGCTTCACAACAGCAGACTTTCCCCTGATCTTCTAAAACCATCCAAAGATAATTTTCATGTCAATTGGATTTGAGTTTTTCCTTTATTCCTGAAGCCATATCTTACATAACTTCATCTCATTTCTTTTTAACTTCACAATTAGAAATGGCAGTTACATGGCACTAGGGCAAAGCCAAACCAGCAGGTTTTCCGCACCAGGTCATGACTTAAGACTTTTACTTTATATTCACTCATCCCACTAGAGAGAATCTGCCTGCCGACAAAAGGCTACTTTTAAACTGCTGAGGAAGCAAGCTTGGGTCTAAAGATGTTGAATGTGTTGTTCAATAAGTGCTATAGCTTCCTTTTTTATGGAATGGGTGTCGTGATAAAAATCTATAGACACTCTGTCTCTCCCTATCCTTAAATCCACACACGGTTGAAAGGCACATTACAGAGATAAAGAACATTAGAAAAAGAGACATGGTTTTCCTTTAGCAACTGACTTGTGTCTGGAGGAACAAAAAGACCAGCATTTTGTTCATTTAATACTTATGCTTTTCTAAAACTGAGACTTGTGAGGAGAGATTTGGGATTACTCATCAGTTTAGAGAGGTGGATTACCAGAGAACATCAGATCTTTTCTAGATTATGACTCTAGGATCCCTTGTTTGTGAAACTAGGCTAGTGTTGGGAAACACCACTGTTGAGCTGGGGTATGGGGCAGAGTGGAATTCCCCCAACAATATCAGGGAGCAGGAATGAACCCCATTTCTGCCCCAAATGAAGCTAGCAGATAAAGACTTATGAATCTCGCAAAGTTCAAAAGCTTTACTCACACAAATTATGTCATTACAATCCAAGGTCAGGAAAACACCAAACTTCCAATTCTTAGCCAGACCCAGGCCATGTGTTTGGTTCAGGATTCTCAGCCAAGATGGCCACATGACCCCCGAACCATGTGTTCAGGCCAGAGAGCCAAGGGCAGGCTGGTAGAAAGCAGAAGAGAGCCATTTCTTATACCCCTCTAGCTGCCTCCCAGGCCTCTCCCCCCCAACCCCCCTACACACACACACACACACACACACACACACACACACACACACACACACACATAAGGAAGGTCTATCAGGCCTGAAGTCAGTCACTTCCAGGTGCTTGAACCCGCCCAGGCCTTTCAAATGCTAATTTGCTTGAGCAGGGATCTCCTTCAGTTCTCCTGTAAGCGTTTGTAGAGATAAGAGTCAGGGCACCTGAGATGAAATGTGCCTTAGGATTAATACATGGGGAAAGACATGTATCTATACCATGAATATTCTACAGCCAGATAAATATTTCTCCAAACTTCCACTGATCCTTTTTTTTACTTTTAGGGCAGTTCTGGGTACTAACCTTTAGAATTATTGAGAGCCACACTCACTTGCCAGGAGGCAAAACAGAATTCCTCAATCATTTAGTATGGCTATTTTATTTAAAGGAGGCTCCAAATGCAATCTGGAAAATCCTGGTAAGATTGTCCAGTCCCACAGAGAGGATCCATGGGAATATGAGAAGAAATACTTTTACCAGCTAACACAGAATTCATGGTAAGAATATTCTGCCATATAGTCACAGATCTGAGCTGTCTTCCTACCCCCTATCTACAATGTGATCTGCAGGAGACAGCTCCAGGCAAGATGCAGAGGTTCTGGGCAGCTATGACCAGGAGCCCACCAGGGCATGTTCTCCAACAGGCTAGTAACTATGTAAACACAGATGTTAAAGGACTGAAGTATCTGGAGTAAGGAGACGGCATGGGAATTTTCACACAAGCCCCAGAAGGAGAGAAAGACAGTGATGACACAGTAGATGAAGGTAATGGAGGGAACGTTGCAGGACACACATTTCCTCTTACATTTAGGAACAGATGTGGAGCCCCAGTGAGGAAGGTGTCAAGAGCAGAGGCTAAAGGCATTGCAGTCATAAAATACTCTGTGATATGAGAACAAGCCACACTGCTTTGAGGCCTTCAGGCATAAGTTCAGCTACTAGAGGGGTGTTCTCTCATTTAATCACTCCAACACCCATCCCTTCACCCACACCCCACAGAGGGCTAGGGAAAAGATACACACAACACACACTTTCCCAGAAAGCTGACAGCCAAGGCCGTTATCATTTCGCTCAGCTGCTCTTGCTCTCAGGGGAGAAAACTTCCATTAGAAAATCTGAAAAGATCTTGTGAAAAACTCTTGGGACCTTCCAGAAACTTGGCTAAGAATTGAATTGCCCATGTAGTAGGAATTACAAAAAAAAAAAAAAAATCTGATGTGGCTGTTGGTTCTCACAGACTGGTGAAACCTAGGACATTTCAGGTAAAAGAGATTAAAGAATTTCTGGTTTTTAATTTTTAATAAGAATAATACAATTAAAATATAGTGAGTAAAAGCAAACATGTAATTCAACTTGTTAATATGAAGATTCCAGGAAGTGGATGGGTTCTGATCTTCTCTCCACTGACTTAGACAAAATAAAGGTGACTCATTAAAAATTGCTTTTTAATACATTTGCCAACCACCAGATCATTCAAGTCACATCACACAAAACTGAAGCTATATTAAAACGTTTTTAATCATAGTTTATGTAATATTGTAAAGTCCTAGGAAGACAAACTTCAGTATAGGGAATGTCAATATAGGACCCTGGTCATAAAGGATACTCTACCAAGCTCTGTGACTAACACTCAGAATTGGTGTATAGCTTTGTACACCACTATGCTAAGTGGTGTACAGTTTATTTCTCACAATGTGATAGAGTAACTTATCCATTGCAAGCTTGGGTTTGATCCCTGACACCACACACACAAGAATCCCAGCACTGTTTTTCACAATGGTCTTAAACTAGAAGCCACCAACTCAAAGTGCACAGTGATTGGGTGATTGGGTGAGTTAATAAATGATAATGGGTTGTGTCATCTAAACATCTTTAGGCTGGAGAGAAAAGTAACTCTTCCACATCATCACCATGACTGATTCTCATAAATATAACATTGGTTAACAAAGCCAGAATAAGACAGTAAATATAGTATGATTCTATTTATATAAAGTTCAATAATAGACAAAGCCAGAATCTGGTGAAGAGTCTGAAAATTCTTTTCTTCACCAGAGAACATGACTCAATTAGTGTGCAAGAGAAAGCTTACATCTCAAAACAGACCATGGCCTTTGGGAATGCAGCAAATTCATTGAGCTGGTCTACTTCAAATCTGAAATTTTATATGTAATTTATACTTTGATAAGAAAGTCAGTGTGGAAGCCAAAGAGTTATTTCTAAGGACTGGAGTCTACACTGCCCACCAGACCTGCATGATACCCCAAGGCACTTGATAACACAGTATCATACATCTTAGTTTTGGGATATGCTTGCTTAAAACAAAGCACAGGTTAATTCTGATTGTGGTTTGACATCAAAGTGATATGTTACAGAAAATGCTTTTTGATCTGTTTCTGAGCACAGCATGGTCATTTGCTGATGACTTCTGATGACTATAAATGAGACAAACCTCTTTAAATTATTCAAGTGCAATTGATTTCTCCAAATGAAGAGAAGAAACAGAGGGACAGAGAGGTTGAGTAACTCAATGTGCATCACAAAGCCAGTCAGTGCTGGAGGCAGCATCTTATCTGAGCAGTTTGGCTCCAGAATTCTTAGTTATAAAAGAAACTAGAAATTACAATGCCTGATGCTATCGCATATTGTAGCTATTACAAAGCCCATGTTCAACAGTAAATCCATAAAAACTCCATTTAACATATGGGGAGTGAATTATCATGGTCTTTAGAATCTTAAAAGATTTCTAGAAATAAGAAAGCCAGGAGGAGCACTGAGGGATGGTCATATAAAGCTTCCCACCCCTCTCTTTCTCTTTCATTTGTTCTTGGATGACACCGAACGGTGCTCAGGGTTTACTCCTAACTCTGCTTAGGAATCAGCCCTGCAGGTGCTGGGGACCATGCACAGAGCCGAGGTTTGGACCCAGGCTGTTCCATGCAAGCACCATAAGCCTTGTGCTGTCTCTCCAGGCCCTGAGACATTTCTGATTGGATCTGAATCAGATTTTGTCCAGAAGCACACCTTGATTCAAAGCCAGGTAAAAACTATAGTCTGTGGCCTTACTTAGGGTCCCAGTTTCTACCTTGGCTCTTCACGGAAGAGAACAAGGGAGAGTGAGCTCAGCTCTTTCCTCCAGCACTTCCCTGACCTTTATGTCAGATGAAACAAATCTCCCAAAGGACAGCCACTGCAGCCACATGAGCAGAAGGTGCTGAGGAAAGCACAAAGGCACGGCAGCATTGCCAGGCATGCAGGGTGCCACTTCCGGGACACCAGTGTGCTGCTTCTGACAGCTGCGATCTAGATCACCTTCAGCGATAACAGGGGGAGAATCCCGGCAATGCCAGAACCTGCCAAGGACACAACAGAGCCCCAAGCCCTCTTCTACCTGAATCATCTTGGGCTTCCCAGAGCTAAGACTAGCCTGGGCCTAGCCAGAAATGCCACCTTTCATTACACACCTACTTGCATCAGACAAGGAGAACAGCACTTGCCTTTTCCTCTGTCGCTCCTCTAGGACTGCAGGAGAGGAAGCGTTTGCGGGAGCCTCTCTGAGAAAGCCAAGTGGAAACAGATCTGTCCTCACAAGGGCACAGCACTTGTCCTTCCTGTCAACCAGGTGGGTGCTTGCGGCAGGTTTCTCCTATGACTCTGGGCACAGCAGCGTGTGTAGGTACCTTCATGGCCAGCCGCCAGCACACGGCTCTGATTAATGAAAGGCTCTTCCTGCCAGGAATACGGGCCATTTTGACATCTCCGTGGGCAACCTGGAGCTCATGGAGGTTGAGTTTTGGAAGCGCAGCAGGACTTTATCTTGTTTCATCTTCCCAGTGGGAGAGGAAAAGTACCCCTAGCCACGTACCCCTAGTTGCAATAATCATGTTAAGTGCCAGTTTCCTTTGCCAAAAAACAGCATACTCTTTTCTTTACCCTTCCCTTGGGAAAACTCCCACTGAGTCATTTACTGGGTTCTCTGCTTATCTTGCAATTCCACACCAGCAGCACCAACTTTTTTCTTCAACGGTATGTAGGCAGTTCCGCAAGCCTGCATGGTCTGCGATTTTAAAGATCATTACATTTAGGCTCAGCACCAATAGCAGGACAGAGACTAAATATTGTCCCATGACATTATTTAAAGTGTTAACAACAGTGGAGAATGATAAACGTTATTTCTTTCTAGAGGAACAAGCAAATATTGGAGAGGGTTACCCTCCGTACCCCAACTCAGTCACCAAGCAGATAGCCCAGAGATATTAACTGTCACCCCTATAAGAGTTTAGAGTGAAAGAGGGACACCACGGGGCTAAAGGGATAATACAGCAGGTGTAGCACTTGCTTTGCACATAGATGAGCTGGGTTCAATCCCCAGAATCCTATAAGGTTCCCCAAACACCACTAGAAGTAATTCCTGAGTACAAAGCCAGGAGAAACTCCTGAGCATCACCAGGTAAGGCCCCAAAGTTGTTTAAAAAGAGAAAGAGAAAGGGAGAGAAACTGAGTTAGAGGCTTTTCCATGGAATGTGCTTCCCAACCTTTTCTCTGCTATCAGCGATTTGGTTTATGTATTTGTTAAACACTGGCCTTCCTGAGATTGATATGAGTGTAGCACTATTTCCTACCCCATGAAACTATGAGCTCCTTACAATAGGGATCTGGTTGGTCTTTTATCCTCCAAACAATCCTGGGAGATTTTCTACATGCATTAACTGGTTCTAGGTGGTTACAAACCACCCCCTCAGAAAAGAATCTAAAGAATAACTGACAAACACTTAACATGCTTGGGAACAGGATGGGCAATGGAAATACACATGACTTTATACCTGTGGCCTATTGCAATATATCAAAAAAGAACTAAGAGAGAAGCAGAGAAAGCTAGAGAAAAGTTTTTAAAAGAAACAGACAAAAGGGGGTCAAGAGAAAGTTAGAGCACATGGTTTGCATGTGGGAAGCACTGATTTGATCCCCAACACTGCCCTTCTACTTGGTAGCCACCCGAACACTATGCCAAGATTTTCCCTAGGCATGACTAGTGTAAAAAAGAACGAAAGAAAGAAAGGAAGGAAGGAAGGAAGGAAGGAAGGAAGGAAGGAAGGAAGGAAGGAAGGAAGGAAGGAAGGGAAAGAAGGAAGGAAGGAAGGAAGGAAGGAAGGAAGGAAGGAAGGAAGGAAGGAAGGAAGGAAGGAAGGAAGGAAGGAAGGAAGGAAGGAAGGAAGGAAGGAAGGAAGAAGGAGGAAGAAAAAAAGAAAGGAAGGAAGGAAGGAAGGAAGGAAGGAAGGAAGGGAAGGAAGGAAGGAAGGAAGGAAGGAAGGAAAGGAAGGAAGGAAGGAAGGAAGGAAGGAAGAAAGAAAGAAAGAAAGAAAGAAAGAAAGAAAGAAAGAAAGAAAGAAAGAAAGAAAGAAAGAAAGAAAGAAAGAAAGAAAGAAAGAAAGAAAGAAAGAAGAAGAAAGAAAGAAAGAAAGAAAGAAAGAAAGAAAGAAAGAAAGAAAGAAAGAAAGAAAGAAAAGAAGGAAAGAAGGAAAGAAAGAAAGAAAGAAAGTGAAGGAAGGAAAGAAAGAAAGTGAAGGAAGGAAGGATGGAAGGAAGGAAGGAAAGACAGAAGGAAAGATGGAAGGAAGGAAGGAAGGAAGGGAAGGGAAAGAGAGAGAAAGAGACAGATCAAAATTTATGTAAAACTACTGATATGAACAAGCTAAAAATTAAGCCTATAAAAATATCCAGTGCTAAGTTAAATATGGTTCAAAAAGAAAATCACAGCCTCTTTCTCTAACACGATGACCTTTTTGTAGCCAAACTTCAGTACAAGCTAACTGGTACAAAACTTTTCTCATTACTTCATGAAACAGATGTATTTAAGCAGCAACACTCTCCATAAATATAAGTGGGATTCACGTATGAAGTCCTATTTGTTTTACACTTAGATCTCTTCCTGAACTAAGTAGAAACATAAAACTTAGACTACAAAAAAAAAAAAGAACTGGTTCCATGAGAATTTAACAGACTTTAGGCCTAGTCAGGCCTGTCCAAAGGGAAGGTCAGCACTATAGAACTTTTGGAGACTTCAACTCAACCCTAGTTCCCCGGTTCTTCCCATGAAACAGCTAAATGAGCAGAGTTTTCCCATGGCCTGTACACAGCAGGCTCTCAGAAAGGGCTGTCAACAAGATGTACCTGGGCCACAGAGCTCAGCCTCGCCACTGACAAAACAGCAGACTTCTGGGTCTCTCCACCTCCATATGCTAATCAATCAGTGTCAAGGCTGATGATGATGGTAACAGAAATCCCGGTATTTCATTGTTAAAACTTGAGGACTGGAGAGATAGTACAGGGGTTAAGCACTTTCCTTGCATGCGGCTGAGCCAGGCTTGATCACACATGGTTCCCCCAAGCACCACCAGATGATTCCTGAACACAGCGGCGTGGGTACTCCATGAGCACTGCTGGGAGTGGCTCCAAAACCAAAAAATAAATACAGTTTTAGAATATTTGAAAAAGGAGCTATTTACTGTGTTCAGTTGCCACCAGTGATATAAACATCTCCAATCCCTATCATCTTTAAACGGATTCTATTGGCAAGCCATGCAGATAATTTTTAAAAATCATTAAAAAATCAATTGCATACTATATTAGAAGGTAAAAGGGAAGTGAAAAAATAAGTGGCTTGAAGGTGCCTGGGAGAAAAGCAAGTGACACTTTTCGATAGTTGCATCATTGGTGAACAGGAAGGTGTACTTCGAGCCCCCATCCCAATTCTTTTTTTTTTTTTTTTTTTTTTTTTTGGGTCACACCGGCGATGCTCAGGGGTTTCTCCTGACTCTGCACTCAGGAATTACTCCTGTCGGTGCTCAGGGGACCTTATGGAATGCTGAGGGCGGAACCGGGTCAGCATGGGCCAGCTGCGTGCAAGACAAACGCCCTACCCACTGGACTATCGCTCCGCCCCACCCCCCATCCCAATTCTTTCCTTGGCATTTTCACTCTCCCCAGCAAAGAAAATGCTCTGTGCTCTGATTTGCAACAACTAGATATGAAGACACGGTGCCCGGTCCCACACACTCTCCTTTCGGGGCTTCTTCACAAAGTTTCTGTCTTCTAAGTGCTCTCTCTATTGTGCTTTCATTGGGTGCTGGTGTGTAGAGCATGGGCTGGGAAACTCATTTTGGTGCCGCGTGACTAGAATCTCAGCTTCTCCACTCTGAGCTCCATGACCTGACCTGAGACACTCAGTCTCTTGGTGCCTCATTTATCCCTTCTCAAAAACAAGATACCTGATGCCATCAACCTACAGAATCATGAGAACTGCAGCTACAGAGGCCTGTAGAATTCTGAGTGTGGAAACTGCAGAGCAGTTACCACATGGGCTCTCTGGGCCTAGCTTTCCTGCTGTGGTCTAATTTACTATTTGGCTTGAGCAATGGCTTCAGGAGATTACAGCAATCATCAAAGTGTAGAATTAAAATAATAAAGCAAAACAATCACCATGGGAGGAGAAAGGTGGATGGGATTATTATGTGGTCTGTATAGATCATTTATGTAAACAAAAGGAAAAACACAGAACTCAGTCTTCCAGTCAGAGGCTGCAATTAGCTCTATTGTAGGGTGACTGGGCCCCACAATGGCAATGACGCCTAATTGATGTAAATTAGGACCCAGACTACCCCACTCAGAGAAAGAAGTGTTAGAAACCAGTTCAGAGATGCAATTTACAGTCTTCTCCATTCTTCTTGAGTTATCTTTTGCTTTTTTTTTCTTTCACATGTAGCAGATTTTGAGATTGAGAAAACAAAAATTGGAGCCAGAGAAATAGTACAGCAAGTAAGGCACTCCCTTGTATACATCCTGTCTAGGTTCAATCCAGGTGTAAGGATATAGTCCTTATTTCAATCCACAGAACCAGAAATAAGTCTTAAGCAAAGATGGTGTGATACAGGAGAGAAGGGAGGAAGGAAGGGAGGGAGGGAGGGACGGTCGGTTTTAATAAAAGAATACATTATATAAAATAAAATGTGTCTATTCAAAGGCATGCAGCACAAACAGGACTTATTTAGATAACTTTAGTCCTACCTTGATTATGTAGAATTCCTAAAAAAGGTGAAAAAAGGGGAGGAAAAAGTCCTATGGCAAACAGTATACTTAGATTCAGTAATACAACAGTCAAGAAAAAACTTTTAGAATGATAAGAGAACTTTACAGTCTTTACAGACTGTAAAGAGAGCTTAACAGTCAATGGTTCACCATAATAACATAATAATACTTATAAAAAGCAGCAATGTAATTGAGCAAAGCACACAGGCCAAAGCAGGGGCTGCTGTGTTTAGCCAAACATCCCATTGTTCATTTTAAAAAATACTGCTGTCATTCGACTGTAAACGTAAGATCCCCACATTTGACTTAGTGTAAATTTTTATCTCCATCCCAAAATAATAGAATTTATTACTTGATTTTTGCTTAATGGTAAAAGATGTAGAAAAGCAGACCCTGCTTTTCTTCTGGTCTTAAGACTTTTACTCAACCAAAAACACTAAAAAGCAACAAGACAAAACAAACACTACTACTATTCTTAAATGCCTTTTAAGAATATGCACATCCAATTTGCAAGATGAGTGGACCCTTAATTTCTGCTCCCCTTTAAAGTATTTGTCAGTTTTCAATTACTGTGATAAAACTCCATGTCTTTGCTTATTTTCTTTTGTTTAATTTTTTGGACCACACCCAGCAGTGCTAGGAGCTTACTCCTGGTTTTGTGCCTAGGGATCACTCCTGGTGGGGCTCAGGGGACCATATGTGGTGTAGTACCAGCGAATGAACCTGGGTCTATCACATATAAGGCAAGCACCCTACTTGCTGTACTATCTCTCTGACCCCCAAACTCCATGATTTATTTGGAGCTGAAATTAGGCTTATACACTTAATATATACTTTATATAATTTGGATCTTTCCAGTTGTCTATAAATATATTAGCATACACACATATATGGTTTGGGAGAAACATTAATTATTACTGTTCAGCCAGAGCTTCGATGTGTGCTCTCTGCGCAGTGATGCATGAACCTCAGACTGAAAAGGTCACATATGCTTGAAACTAGTTTCCATGCAGATGCTGCAGAATAATTACAGCTCAAAGGGGATTAGAGCCACATACTTCATGACATTACCCTTAACTACCTTCCTTCCTATTAGCAATGTTATTGCTGCAGTCGATGACTATAGTTTAAAATCTCTGAATCTCAAGGTGCTGTTTAGCCTAAAGAAATGGTGACAGTCTTAGAAGTGGTGGTGGGAGAGGATAGTCCATAAGGTGTAGTTCACAAAAATGACCACACCCCACTAAAGGTAAAGCAACGTCACTGATGGGAATTCTGTTGTTCATTTAAAAAAAAATCATATCACTCAACTGTTTTAAGATCACCACATTTCACTTACTGTAAGTAATACCTCCACCCCAATATAATAAAATTTATTACTTGATTTTTGCTTAAGGGGTAAAAGATACGGAAAAGCAGGCCACGCTTTTCCTCTGGTCATAAGACTTTTTCTCAACCAAATTCAATCATTTACACTAGACAACATGGATTGTTTGACCTTTGTCTTTCCCACTGATGATTTCATTATCATATAGCTAAGAATAAAAAAATTCTTTGCCAAGGAATATAATATGGTTACAGAAAAATGGCCAACAGTTATTCAATTATCACCATAGATACAATTCTGTAGTATTTTGTGTTCACCAATTCAAGTCTCAGATTCATCAAATGAAGATTTTCTTCTATCAATGAAGAAAAATTTCAAGCCAACCATACACACAGTGTTGACTTAATTCAGACAATCACAATGAACTAATACCAACTAACTTGATAATGGTAATAGTAAAAAGGACCAACATAAACAGTGAAAAGTGACAATGGCAGGGCTGATGAGGTAGTACAGTGGGTAAGGCACTTACCTTGCATACAGCTTGTCCAGGTTTTATCCCCACATCCCATATGGAACCCAGAACACTACCAGGAGTAATTCCTGAGTGCAAAGTCAAGATTAAGCCCTTTACATCGCTGGGTATGCCATCAACACCACCCCCAAAAAAAACCCCAAAAACCTAAAAAAAGAGATGGCAATAGATACACATTCTTTTCATGGGACATGAACATTTTGTAATTTGTTTATCCCTCTAAGAAGGCAACAGGCATTTTCCCCTACCTATTAATGCTAACTGCCAGCATAAGAAAGCAAATCCACAGGAGAGGCCCTTTTCTTTCCTTTCTTTTCACTTCAAGTCTTATTCTGGAGGCATTTGAAGGAATAATAAAATGCCAAGCTTATAAATTAATAAACATTATACAATGTCTACTACTGATAAAACTGCATCAGGTGCTTGAGACACAGAAAAGCATATTCATTGTAGTGTTAGGAAGTTTTCATGTTTTATTTAATAAGAAATACTTCACCCCTCTGAAGCAATATTAAACTTGCATCTACTCTAATTATTAGAATTATTAAGAACCAAAGATCTATATGAGGCTATTTCTACAGTACAACTTCTATTCACATGTTTTACAAATACGATGTTAACCCAAGTCCACTGATACTTTTATATATACTTTTTTATATCAGCAATAATATTTTCTAGGTATTATTGCTCTTTAGAACAAAAAGGATATAGTTGTCTCTTTTTATTTTTCTTTGCTTTTTTTTTCTTTTTGGGTCACACTTCGGCGACGCTCAAGGGTTACTCCTGGCTCTTCGCTCAGGAATTACTCCTGGCAGTTCTTGGGGACCATATGGGATGCCGGGGATTGAACCCGGGTTGGCCGTGTGCAAGATAAATGCCCTACCTGCTGTGCCATCACTCCGCCCTGATATAGTTAGTCTCTAAGTAACAAAGCTCAAGTTATTCTCTGCAAGCACAGGGATGGAATGAGATAATAATGAACATCTCTCGCTGAGACACATGGTCCAAGACTACCTCATCTCTGTGGACAGCATTATCTGTCTCCTTTTACATATGAAGATAAAGAGGCACAGAGAGACCAAATGGTTTAGGCAAAACAGCAGAACTTACGGTGGTGAGGCTGTACTCTATTCACAAAAATGGGTCTTCAGAGAACTGCTATTAAGTACCACACAACCCATGGAAGAATGGGATTGGAAAAACTCAACAATAACAATAACAAGTGGGCAATGATAGCTGAGAGTACAGGGAGTCCAGAACCAGCCCTACCTACTGCAAACCAGTGCTTAGAACAAGGTTTTTTTTTGTTTGTTTGTTTGTTTTTTGCCAGGAGACAGAGGAGAAGAGAGCAAACTTTCTCATAAATGAGTGGCCCATTGGGCACATATCATGAGAAAGAGATTCACTATCACCATCTTCCCGCTCATCATCTATTTGCTAGAGTGGGCACCAGTAATATCTCCATATGTCCTGTCTCATGCTAGTAGAACCCAAAGGCAACCGCTTGCTCCAGGAACATAAAGAGCCTCAAACCATTATATTAGGTCATGGGAATGACCTAATATAAATGTTACTGGTATTTGGCATATCAAATACAACACGAGCAGCTTGCCAGGCTTGCCGTGCAGGTGGCATATTCTTGTAGTCACCCAAATAAAACATTTATTGATGAATTGAACTTTGCAAATAGGTACATATTCTTTTTCTAGCAAAACACACCACAGAAAGTCAGCAAAAGCAGCATTCTGCAAATAAAATGAATTTTCTTTGATCCACCCCCTCCATAAGCACACACACAAATCTATTTAAAAAGCAAGCCGCATTTAAATTTACTCAAAACAATCCCTTCACTGCTGCTGTACAATATAGGATTCCTTCTTTGGTGAGAGGAGAGATGAGGCCAAGGAATGTCCACGATGCTGATGGGGTTAATTTTGTCCTTGTGCCCTTTCTAGGGCATGGGAAGAAAGCACTGGGACCTACCAGCCTGGAAATTCTGCCAAGAGGCCTGGAGTCATGGGAATGTCCCAGCAAGCTCCTTCAGGAGGTCACTGAGTGCTGTCTAGACAGCATTATGTTTTGGTCTTTGAAAGAGGAAGTGAGATACAATAAAATTCCAAAAGGCTCGAAACCAACTATGTGTAAATATTTGACCCACTGGTATTTCTGTCTGGACCATGTTCACCCAGAGACTTCAACATTGCAATTCCTAGTAGCACATCACATTCTGTATATTTGTGTGTGTATAGATCTGATATGAATATACATGACTAGTCATGCTTGAGAGGGTGATAGCCACTCCTGTGTCAGGCCAGTAGCACTTGGGCATGGGAGCACCAGGTTACACCCAGTCATGTAAGAATCTGAACTCAGGGGCCTCATGCAGGCTGTCTCCTCGGCCCACAGCTTCTCTGTTCTCAATCACACTTCCAGGAGGAAAAAATTACCTTCAGTCTGTGTGACCGAAGGTTTACATCCATTTATCAAAAAGGGAAAATTTGATTTAGTGAACTTGAGTACACATGAGCATGTGTTCAACATACTCATGATGGAGAAAGAGCCAAAAACAAGTATAGAAAAGGTCATGAGAATAGAGTCAACCAGATCACAAATTAACGTCACCAATAGCTAACTTTCTAATAGATTCCCAGTTAATCCTAAAACCAATACACATTTATACACTCACTTTTAAAATTTATGGGAGGATGAGCAATAGTACAGCAGGTAAGGTGCTTCCCTTTTGTGTGGCTGACTCGTGTTCAATCCCTGATCCCCTGAGCATTACCAGGCATGTGAGTTCAATTATTAGAAGTCTAAGGAGAGACATACAGATCCCACCCTTTCTCAAGAAAGGTTATAATAAACAACCAAAATGGTAGCTGATTTTCAAAAATAAACTATCCAAGACTGGGGATGAATTTGATTCATGTGTATAACACTGGCATATGGATGCTCTGGGTTCAGTTCCTGGTATCACAAAAAATAGGGGCCGGAGTGATAGTCCAGCACATAGGGCATTTGCCTTCACACAGCCAACCGGGATCTATCCCGGCATCCCATATGGTCCCGAGCACTGCCAGGAGTAGTTCCTGAGTGCAAAGTCTGGAATTACCCCTGAGCATCACTGGGTTGACCCAGAAAAGCAAATAATAATAATAATAACAATAATAATAATAATAATGATAATAATAATAATAAATATATAAAATAAAAATAAACTTTTCAAATTGATTCTGTCTCTCCCTAGGAACCTACGACAGTGGTTCTGCCTCCCTCACCCTTCCCCTCTTTTCTGGCAGTGTTAGAGGTCAAGCCCAGGTCTTCATATGTTGGTATACTTGAAACAGAAATTCTACCACTGAATCAAATTTCTTTTTAAAAACAGGAATGGGACTTTGGCTAATTGTACAAAGATGGAAGTTATATCAACATAAAGCAGAATATTGTGTATAACTCAAAACTACAATTTTTGTTTCTAAGTAATTTGTGAAACAGAAATCTCTAACATTTGACCCATCCCTGAATTCCTCTGGTCCCTTACCCTCACCCCATCCATCACCCCCATCTGTGTCCATCATCTCTTGACTATCTTTGACCTATAACCCAGGAGTAGAAGTCAGGGACAGTGTAAGGAGCTTGAGAGAAGGTATGAAGATATATATCTGTTTTGCACATCACTTCACATTAAATGTGGGTAATTCAACAATGCTCCATTGATGGATCTACACAAATACTATTGGGCTAAGATACCCAAGTTCAAATGTCAATGGAAACAACCTGGTGTTCTGACAACAGAATTTAAGTTACAAAGATAATCATGAAGGGCAGAGGGAGAGGATGGAGTGGACTGGATGTGACAGAAGACAGTGGGGGAGGGTGTCTGGCAATTTGGGAGTGGGAGAGTTAATGACTGCTTACGCCAACAACATCCACATCACTAGTATTGTAAATGATGTTATCTCTATAAAAACAAAACAAAATAAATTCAGAAAGCCAAACTTTCGGGGCCGGAGCGATAGCCCGGAGGGTAGGGCGTTTGCCTTGCACGCGGCCAGCCTGTGCCAGCCCGAGTTCTATCCCGGCATCCCATATGGTCCCCTGAGCACCGCCAGGAGTAATTCCTGAGTGCAGAGCCAGGAGTAACCCCTGAGCATTGCTGGGTGTGACCCAAAAAGCAAAAAAAAAAAAAAAAGCCAAACTTTCTATCAAAGACAGGTATCAAGATGCAAAGATATAAACATCAGTGAACAAGACAACAGGTGGCAGAAGGTGGCGGAGTTTACTAAGGATCATTCTCTAACTGCTTATTCACCCAAAACACATCTTCCATGGGTCAACTTTTTGTTAAATGGTGTGGGGCAGAGAGGTAACATCAAGAAAAAAATTAGGAACTAAGAACTAGGCCTATCTATTGTTCAGAGTGTGCCTTGAGTGTAACACATGCTTCAGAGTGAGTCGTTTCATGTTTTGGCACATTCGTTTTTCCTCTAGAACATGCTCACAGTAAGAACATATTGTCTCTTGCAGTATGAGGCACTTAGTACATAATAATTAATGGATGAATACATTAATTGATGAAGAAATGAACATGTCCTCCAGATGTTTCTGGTTTTTCAGATGAAGAAGACAATGAGTCTTTAGTTGAAGAGAAGAACAGGGGTTCTTAAGATTTGATAAGGTGGTATTTAGGAGTAGACTTTAGGAGATTTGCTATTTTTGACTAATCATTGCAATCCCCCCAGCTACTCATTATCACCTCATTTCAGTGTAGAAATTACCACATAAATAATCCCTGAATATAAATATTCTTTTCTCAGCTCCTATGAAAAGTAAAAAATTGCTGTTTAGAACAAAATGGTCCCAGAATGATATTATGCTAATGGACAATCATGTATGTAGCAAGACTAATCATTAAATAATTCTTTATTGAGTTTGCATTGCCTGTGGGGCACTGGTTTATTATTCCTGACAGAATCAGTCATTGTTCCTCAGAGCAGGAGTTAGGGGGAAACTGGGTCCATAAATAAGTGTTTAGGATGGTAGCAAAGCAATAAAAGCAATGTGCTGGCGTCAGACTGCCCGGCCCAGACTCAGCCTCCAGCACTCCAACTAGCAAGTGTTCTCCAGCCAGCACTTCAACATCTCTTGGCTTCAAATTCTTTACGTATATTTTGGAATAATAATTTCACCTACTTAAGAGATCTTTTAAAAATGGAATTAGATAAATATGTAAAGCTTTTCCCAGGAGGCTGAGAACATGGCAAACATCTGACAAGTCGTGTGATTGCTGTTAAGTGTAATATTTAGAGTAAGTACAAAATGATATGAGCTCAAGCGCGCAAACCACTCATCTTTTCCTGGAGAAACCAAGAAGGTCCTTTAAAAAATGTGACGATGTGAATGACTGATCCAGAAAGGGAAAACTCTCCAAACTGACAAAAGAAGTAAAGAATGTTCCAGAAAAACAGAAACGGTTCAAACATAGGTACAAAGTTATCAGAGTTTTATATTCAGGAGCAGTCTACTTAAGAACTCCAGATTCCAGCACCTCAAATCTACCAGCAGATAAGACTGGAGATACTTGGCATGACTTCCCTAGCTATGCAGAGAAGTTTGGAGAAGTTTAAACAAAACTGAAATTCCTTAGATCTTGTGAAGCAAGGGTTTAACACAACTAGGATGAGTTAAATTGTTGTTGTTGTTGTTGTTGTTTAGTTTTTGCTTCTTGTTTTCTGGAAAGTAACTCTGAAAGTGTTTTTTGGAAAATGGAGTAGAGAAGAACTTGGTAAAAGGAAGAAGCAAGGTGGGAGTTGTTATAACCTTTAAAAGAGACAAGAAGCAAGGGACAAAGGCGATGGGAGAGATTTCAGGGTGTTTCAAAATGGAAATTATAAAATATAGGTGTGGGAAGCAAAGACATGGGAGCAGTTGAGGATAATAGTGGAGTCTAGCTTAGATGGTGAAGTCATTAACTAAGGCCATAAATATAAGAAAAGAAAGTTCCAGATGGAAGAATACATACAAAGGATCTGTTTGCACTTAGACATGGTCTGTGAGACACCAAGGTGCATAAGACCTCCTAGACAGTTCACATAATGGACCCAGGGGCAAGAAGAGATTTTATTACCTGGGACACTGATCTAAGAGAGATTTAAAAACAGAACTGTAAAATCCTGTATCTACAGAGAATTAAAACATGATTAAAATAATATAGTCATGAAGACTCTGAACTGGTAAAATAATCATTGCACCTCCTTCTCAAACAACAAAAACAAGTAGATGAATGAATCAGTCTCCAAATAAGTGCATGGCTCTTTCTACTTCCATTGCCACCCCCACAAATCTATTCTTTCTTTCTTCCCTTGCAATATAGAGGCAGATGTGCCCAGTCATCTATCCATCAAAATCTATTTTTGGCATCTAATGTCTCCAGTCTCCACAAGAACATCACTGAATTTTCCTTCTTTTCTTACATTTTTTCACTTCTTTTATTTCAAAACTATTCTTTTGTGAATACTTAAACACACAACTTCAAATCAATCCTATTTAAGGACCTCCTTTCAATCTCCTAAAACTCCTCCATTATTTAGGACCCCTTCCTTTGGAAGCAACTTCCTGTTTTTAATTTTTTAATGGCACCATTAATTAGTACAATTGCCAAAAGCAAAAATACATCAATACCAAGCCAGTGCTCTTTACATGAAACTATATTAAAAATTTAAAATTCTCAGACTCAACAATAATGGGATGTAAGTTGGCTGAGTTTTGGGGAGTCAAAGGAATAAGGCATGTAAATGTCCTATTACTTACTGTTTTTAAATTCCTTTAAGACTGCATTTTACCATTTTATGTTCTTTCACACCCAATCCTAAATGCACAGCAATCTAGCTGTTGTTCCCACTATAAACAACTCAGAAAATTAAAAAAAAAATCTGTGATATTGAGAAAATGGATGCTCGTTAGTTCTTATTTTACTGGTTCACTTAGTGTTGGATGACAGGTTTAGCTAGTTTGGAAGCTTTGCTGTTTTGCCCACTCCCAGCTTAATCTACTTAAGCCAAGGTTTATTCTAATGAGACCTCTCTTCTTTGTGAACACTGCTAGAGGGTGTGGCAGTTACAGAAGTCACCTTGACTGAATGTCAACTTCTGACATGCATCTACTAAGACTTCTATGTTTTCTAGATTGGGCACAGCATCTCTTTATACCTGCTGCACCCAGCATGGGACAGTTAGAATTTACCAGGCGACTACAACCCTGGCTAAGTTGAGACTACAGGAAGATTATAGGAAGGATCATACTAGTCTGCTCTCAAGCAGGTGATTGTGACCCTTTCAGTATATAGAGAACAAGATACTCAGAATCACCCTGGTGCAGATAATAAATAAGAAGGACCTTGTGGGTACCATCTAGATTACATGAAGCTCATGAAATGAAGATGTATTGCTTTATACCAGCTCTCTCTCTCTCTCTCTCTCTCTCTCTCTCTCTCTCTCTCTCTCTCTCTCCAGTGTTCTACATAAGAGATAATCTCAGAAGAGATTAGTCCTTGGTTTAACCTTTTTTATACCTGTAATAGGGTATGGCACCACCCTTCTACAATCTGTTTAGGGTTCTTTGTTGACACCTCCCTGTCACCTCCCTGATCCTCCCTGGTTAACTTTGGTGTATATAAGGGGACTGACTTGAGGCCCCTTTGCTTTTGGCTTTTTGCTCCTTCTTTTGGGTAAGACTCCTCTTGTGTAAGATTCTCTCTCTTTGGTGGGAGACTCAGGCTCTTTTGTATGGTCTAAGTTCTCACCAGAGCTAGACTTCTTTCATTATATTGGATTGCGGTGGAAGAGCTTTTGTACAATTAAAAGCCTTTTTGGAACTGTACCAGACTCGTGAGTTTTCATCTGTGTCCCCGACGTCCACGGAGGTAGAAGAGAACTTCTGCCCTGACACTGTCGGAGACCCCAGCGGCATCCCCAATATCTTAGCAATCTTTTTTAAATGAAATAAAATAGTATTATTTAAGCAAATTTACTTAGAGAAGTGTGAGGGAAGAAGAAAGAGAGAATGATACATATTTAAGAGGGGACACTGGTTTCTACAGAGTGGAAAAATGCCCCAGCAAACACTGATGACCACCTCTGTCTGTTGTGACTAAGCTTCTTTAATTATTTGATCTGTGATAGTGCATTCTATGGATTTCTTCCCATTCCCATGGATGTCTTCTTTATATTCATTCTCTTTTGAAAGTTGTCTTTTCCAGGCAGTCTGAATTTTAGAGTTCTCCACCTCTCTGCTCTAGATTTCCATAATCACTATTTTTCTGCTTCCACCTTGTCACATCTCCACATTCCATTCATTCTTGGGTGCCTTATGAAGTTCATCTCCTTAGGGAAGAATTTCCTGAGTCCTAAATTAAATTAGGTTCTCCTGCTATACAATCTTGACTTTAAAAAGTCATGTTAAATGAAGAACGTAAAGGACCTCTACAAAGAGAACTACAAAGCATTACTTCAAGAAATAAAAGAGGACACAAGGAAGTGGAAACACATTCCCTGCCCATGGATCGGGAGAATCAAAGTTGTCAAAATGGTAATACTCCCTAGAGCTTTATACAAATTCAATGCCATCCTATAAGGATACCCATGACATTCTTCAAAGAAATTGACCAAACACTTCTGAAATTTGTATGGAATAATAAACCCCCATGGATAGCTAAAGCAATCCTTGGGAAAAAGAAGATGGGAGGCATCACCTTTCCCAACTTCAAACTCTACTACAAAGCAGTGGTAATTAAAACAGTATGATATTGGAATAAAAATAGACCTGTGGACCTATGGAATAGAGTTGAGTATCCTTACAACCAGCCTCAAATACATGAACAATTCATCTTTGAAAAAGGAGCAAAAAGTATGAAATGGAGCAAAGAAAGCCTCTTCAACAAGTGATGCTGGGAAAACTGGGCAGCTACATGTAAAAAGACATCTTCAGAGAAGAAACACCACTAACAAAACAGCTAGAAGAAAAGATAAACATATGGGACTATATGAAGCTAAAAAGCCTCTGCACCTCAAAAGAAACAGTGACCAAAATACAAAGAGAGTCCACAGAATGGGAAAGAATATTCACCCAATACCCATTTGATAAGGGGTTAATATCCAGGATATACCAGGCACTGGTAAAACTTTACAAGAAGAAAACAATCAACCCCATCAAAAAATGGAGAGAAGAAATGAATAAAAAACTTCAGCAAGGGAAGAAGTTCGAAGGTCCAAAATACATATGAAAAAATGTTTATCATCATTAATCATCAGAGAGATGCAAATCAAAACAACAATGAGATATCATTTCACACCACAGAGACTGGCACATATCCAAAAGAACAAGAACAACAAATGCTGGCATGGATGCAGAGAAAAGGGGACACTCATTCACTGTTGGTGGGAATGTCGAATGGTACAGCCTTTTTGGAAAACAATATGGACATCCCTCCAAAGACTAGAAATTGAGCTCCTCTTTGACCCAGCCATACCACTCTTGGGAATATACCCTGAGAAGCCAAAAACACACAGCAGAAACACCATCCGGCACTTTTATTTTCATAGCAGCACTATTCACAATAGCCTGAACCTGGAAACAACCAGTATGACCGAGAACTGATGACTGGATAAAGAAATCTTTGGTACATCTACACAATGGAATACTATGCAGCTATTAGGAATAATGAAGTTATGAAATTTGCCTATAAATGGATGGACATGGAAAGGATCATGTTGAGTGAAATTAGTCAGAAGGAAAGAGAGATATAGAATGACTAATTTATTTGCATGACATAAATATACATATATATATATTATGATACCAATATCCAAGATCAAGATCAGGCGAAATGTGGATAAGGAGGTCTTGTCAATAAATAAATTCAGTAATTCTATATCTATCTCTTTCCTTCTGACTAATTTCACTCAACATGATCCTTTCCATGTCCATCCATTTATAGGCAAATTTCATAACTTCATTACTCCTAACAGCTGCATAGTATTCCATTGTGTAGATGTACCAAAGTTTCTTTATGAAAGAAAGAAATATGTATATATATTCATATTATGACACCAAAATCCAATGTTAGGCAAAATGTGGATCAGGAGGTCTTACCAAAAAGTTAAAATTACCGCAAATGTGAGGGAGTCAGAGGTTAGGTAAGACAGAGAAGGGAACATATGGGAATAAATGTTAAAAGGGCTAATACTAACCTAGAACTGAGCATTAAATATAGGCAAAAATGCACATGATGGCCTCTAAGTATATGTAGTGCAACCCACAATGTATAAGAGAAGGAAAAGAGAGAGAAAAGAGATAAAGAACCTGCCATTTAGCAGGCTATGGGAGGAGAGAGGGAATTGGGGACATTGGTGGTGGGAAATGGGCACTGGTGGAGGGCGGGTGCTGGGAAACTATGTGACCGGAACTCTAAACATGAACAATGTTGTAATTGTATATCTCACGGTGGTATAATAAAATATTTAATTAAATAAATAAATAAATAAATAAAAAAGTCATGTTATTCATCACAATTTTTCTGATTATTCCTTGAAATTCAACAGGTCTATGAAGATAACGACCATGTGTGGTTATAATATTTTGGTTCATGTCACATTATTGGTGTTCATTGAATATTTGCAAACTTATGGGTTAAATAAATTGATATGGATGATTGAGAGTGAATCAGGAACTGACCAAGCTATTCTCTGCAAGAAATAGAACTGGGTGGGGAAAAATAAGTCAATAACAAAATAGTATTCTAACTACTCTGGATTAAACAAAATATTGAAAATGAAAAGGACAAACCTGGTCTTCATTCGCACTCAGAGAACTATTTATAAATGGAGTCATATTACAGTAGCAACTCATGTGTCCATGTCTAAAGGATATGTGCCAGGACTTCAAGCTTCCTGTGGCCAAAAGAAGACCGTGGCTTATAAGTCGAACTGATACTACCTCATGCAGCACCAGAATGTATTAATTCTGTTCTCAAGGAAGTCTTCAGCTTGTCTTTTCATGGTCTTCCACAATGTGCCAACTTCATGCACATGCAAGCTTCATGCTATATATTTAGTGACTTGCAAGTAAAAAATCCCATAGTGCTCTTGCCAAATATGGAGGATACACAATTCTTGACATTAATCTTATAGACTACAAAGGGGAGAGGAGAATAAGGACAGGGATTAAGGGGCTACTCTTGCACATGGCATATTCTAATTCAATTCCCAGTATATGGTACCCTGAGCTCCACAAGGAGTGACCTCTGAGAAAGAGCAAGATGTAAGGCCTGAGCACAGCCAGCATGGTTCAAATAAACTAACAAACCAAAAGACTGGAAAAGAGGAGGGTGTTTAACCTTGTCTATATGTGATTATACTGACACAGTCAGTGTTTATGTGTTGGGTTTCTTTCTTCAGCAATTTGTATATACTAACTCGCCTACCATATGAGGTAGATACAATAATTATACCTACTTTACAGGTGATAAAAGTGAAGCACATGGTGCTTCTTTAATCAACCTAAGGCCAAGTAAGTAGTCAGGGGCAGTCAGATTTGGAAATCAGACAGCCAGTTCCTAGCAGTCTGGCTTCTAGAAATCAATCATATCAATGTCCTTGTAGAAATAAAGAAGGGAAGCAAGTAGCTTAGGGGTGGGTTAAGGAAAAGATTCAGAAGAAAGACTATTAATCAAGATCATACTTAACAGGGCAGAATTTGAAAGGAGGCAGACAGACAAGGCCTCAGTAAAATGAAGAGCCTTCTCTCATGGAGTTCTGTCCCTAGTGAATAATCAGTGTCATAGATTTCCCTGTCAACAGAATATTCAGATTGAGCCTATAGAGCTATTGAAAATGACAAAGTCAGCAGGTCCAAATCATTAGGAAAGGAAAAACCTGAAAATCCTAATGTCTCTTTATTCCCTAAGATATATAATTTTAAGAACACCACATGGATGGCTCTCTCTCAGGGATCTGAGAACAAACACAGCAGAACTTAATCAACATGGAGACTTAATAGGGAACTTACAAAAATCAAGAAACAAAATGCAGAGCACTGAGAACAGTGAGCACTCCTGCCACCCTCGCTCCAATATTCCTCCTCTCCATGACTTCCACATCAGGCCCCATCAGCAACAGAAGCAGCGCCATGAATAGCGCCACGGCGAAACGTCCTAGGCATCACCAACCGGTGCGGCAGAGGTCAACTCTTCACGCATGCACCTGGTTTTCCATATCAATAAACAGTGTCAAATAATTTATTTGAGTTGTTTGGACTGTGAAATCACTTCTTTCCCCTCAAGAAAGCAAAGATCTAGTTAAACCTGAGATTAAAGAGGCGGATAAAAGTGCCCCCTGGACTAAGAAGGCCAAGAATTAGACACGCTGCTACTGCCACGGCAGGTGGTCTTCAGACATGATCCATTCCAGTGCTGTCTTCCGTCAGATGCTGGCGAGTCTAATCCTCTATGAGGCATAACAGCTTCTTACATTTGACTGTGGTGAATCGAAACCAGATTTGTATGCTGTATGATCAGCTTTCAAACCACAAAATCATTCCTATATTGTATTGGGTTCAGGCTTATTAGGTGTAAATTTGCAAACCAAGAGATTCCTGCAATGCGGTTTGCCCTGGACTCCCCAGATGCTCATCTTACAGAATACAATGTCAGTTAATGGCAAGAGAACTACATGGGAGTAGCGCTCTCCGTAGAGTAAAAATGCTGTTGTTAAAACAGTTCTCTGTATCCTTAAAGAAACCCATTGTAATTTCCACCTCGAAGGAAAGAAAGCTCCACTCAAGTCATAAGAACATTTGCCACTGATACACACAGCTTTTTGATGGAATATCATCATTTCTGGAGTCTCTGACACCAGAGAATTTCTGGAGTCTCTGACACCAGGCTGGAATTTTTTGGAAGCTGGCTTACCTTTTACAGTCAGATAAGGATTTCTCACCGCCAGTGTGCTGAAAATGGCAGTCTGAAAAACAGGAAGGGAGACCGGGTGTTAGAACCTTCCAAGTGAATGATGCTGGCCACGCTTAGTTCATCTTTGATCTATGGCCATTGGCACCACCTCGTAGGACCCCCTGATTCCTCCATATATAAGAAAGTTCTGTCCATGACAGCTACATGCACTGTACTACCCCAGCTGGAACACTCATTATGGACCAACAATGTCCAAAGAAGCAAAGACCCTTAATCTTCACTTCAGAAATGATAACTGCAGTACAGTTTAGTTCTCAACAACATCTTTAAGAATGAAAGCTGAGCTTTCTAAATCCAGAACCTACTGTTTCAACCACACATGGTGCAACCTCATTCTTTATCATAAATGGACACGTGCAAATGTCAAATGCCTAAGATTTTTCAAATGAAGCCTCATCAATGGAACTGAACTTCTGCCCATTTGCCATCTCACCTCTATTTTCTCCACATTCATTTTTACAGAATTTTATTTTTACATAATATGTATGCATACATATATTTTTCTTTTTCATTTTACATATATTATACATATTAATATTTTATATTTACATATACATATATGTATGTATGTATATATATATAGCCTCAAGAACCACTGAAAAAGACACTTCAGCATTCAAGGACTATTCAGATTTATAAGTGAATTTGTTTCTTTCATACTACACATAAATGGTACATAAACTGCATTGATTTTTTCAGTAGAACTAATTTTTCCATAAATAAAAATTGATATATACTTTTAAAGGTAGTATTTATATATATTTTATAGCAAGGAAAAATAATTTAAAGCTTTAGAGAAAGTCATCCATGATGCAATTTTTTAAAATATATCTCTCATACTGTCATTAATATTTCCAAATTGTTTGGAATATACACTAGCGAGTATACTAAAAAGAAAAGTTGTCTTCTAATTAAGTTACATCACATTTAAACTTAGTGAAATTACAAATTATTTTATCCCCAATGTCATACTTTCTGTTTTTGTGCAGGGGGAGGCACACTAAGCTTTGCTCAGAGCTTTTCCAGGCTCTGCACTTAGTGATCATTTCTTGTGGTTTTGGGGGAACCATACGTGCTGCCAGGGACTGAACAGTTGGCTGCATGCAAGGTTTGTACCTATCTCCCCAGCCCTAACAACTCTGTGCTCATCTTTTCACATTTTCTTTTTTTAAGGAGAATACTTATTACATTATGTGTAATTACTTATATGTTAATACATATGATTAGTGTATTATATGGTATTTGAACATCTTAAGTTTTCTTCTGCTCTAGAACATATTTATGAATATTTGTACCTAAGAATGTATTATACCAATAAATATCCTTCCATGTTCCTTCATCAAACTAGAGTCAGCCTCATTAATAACTATATGGTATTCCTGAATATGGAGATACCACATTTTACATGTATTTTTCTTTTATTGATAGACATTTAATGGTTTATAGGCTTAAGTTCTTTTGTTGTTGCTTTTTGTATGCTTTCTTCTGGTTTTTACTATATTACAATAAACATTTGCATAGAATACAAGTATCTGCATACAGGCAATTTTATTTTGGCCAAAATGATTTAGAGTAAAAAAGAATATTTAGCAAACAAGTCTGCTTGAAGAGCTAAGGCTTGAAGAGGTAATAAATATGTTCTCTCTCTCTCACTCACTCACTCTCTCTCTCATATAGCAGAAATATTTACTACCTCACACCTCACATAGGGTTTTGTTGTATGTTAGGACAAGCACTAGAGAAAGTTAAGAATCTGCTCAGCACATATCCTGGGCCATGAATACTAAGGAGTAATCAAGGAGAGAAAACACGAAATAAAAGCACAAAGAGAAAGAATGAAAGAATTGGTGATGGTAGGATAAAAGACAGAAATCAATTCTTTAAAAGGCAACAAAAATGGTTCAAAAATGCAGCAGAATTTTCATGAAGGGAAGGACACAACTCCAAAATGAAATAGTGTCTTAGCCTGCAAAAGAACAAGGCCACGTGATTCACTCTTCTTATCATGACGATCCATTCACTGACCTAATTTCAAAACTGACAAACTGCTGTGACCTTGTTGGCAGAACCAGAGAGTTCTAGAAGTTCCCCGTCACCCCATCCTCTGCTGCTGCCACAGAGATCCAAGTGTCCCATATTGTATATTCCTTATGGCTCTAAGGAAAGATTCTCCTGCTCTCTGTCCAGACTGAGCCAGAAGGGCAGACAGCACTGGACATGGTCCTCCCGTCCCACCAAACGTTTCCCTCAGGAGCCCTCCTTACCTTTCTGCATCTGCCCGTGACACTTCCTGAGACAGGGCTCAGTGGTCAAACTGAGATGCTGTGTCAGGAAGATTAAATCATAACAAGACATGGTCATTGCTATCACCTGGTTACCTAGCCCAGTTCCTGGAGGAAGGATCGTATCCAGGAAATAACGTGCTGAGTGAGTGAAAGGAAGACACCATCTGGAATAGCATTCTTTGTCCCAATGCAGTTTTGGAAGCACTATACTGAAAAAGTGATCTTTCCTATCACGAGTGAAGTGCCCCTACAGTCCCAGAGCAGGATGAAAGGCCCCCTGGTAGTAGTAAAGTACCTTTTCTTTCTGTTTATTTCTATTGTCTATTGTCCGCCTGGTTTGATTACCACGATTTTTTCAATGTCAGGGCTATGGACAATTGGAACTGGACAGTTCTTGTGTGTGTGTGTGTGTGTGTGTGTGTGTGTGTGTGTGTGTGTGTGTGCAGCATAGGCCATGTTTTAACAGCCTCCCTGGCCTCTATATCCCCGACTGCCAGAAGCACTTGCCCTGCTCTTTAAACATAAGACCCCAGAGTGTCTCCTGTCCCTGGCAAGTCCCCTCAAGGGACAAGATCCCACAGCTCCCTTGAAACATGGTTTCATCGCTCAAGGATTGGTTATGGAAACATTCCTGACTCTTTCTCCTGCACATCTAAATTCTTGCCACTTACCATGCTTGATGGTGGGCATTTCTCTGCCTCTGGTTTAAGATCTCCTTCTCTGTCCTACACAGGACTCAGAAGCCAGGGAGGGTTCCAATTCCAGCTACCGAGACTGCGGGGGGCAACCTGAGCAACCCTAATTGCATTTTTTAACTAAGCTTCAGACACACTAGTGGAAAGAGTAAATTAAGGAGCACGTCTAAGAATCCAGACATTAGTGCTGTAGCCCCAGGGGAAATGATCTTCAAAATTAAACAATCCCATTCAACCTTCCAGAACAGTCTCAGGTGACCTGCGAAACGTGTTTGGAGGAGACATGAAAGTCAGAGATGGGTGAAATTAGCTGCACTGAAGAAAGGGGAGATTTAGTACAAGCACCTCGACAAGGCTATGTTTGTAGAAAGGATCCGAAGAGTCAGCGGACGGGATCTGGAGAAACCAGAGCACCTGAACGCATGTAAAAGAGGCATGCAGGGGGTGCCTGTGTGTCTGTCCACTATTTTACTTCTATACATGGTCGGTCTCATTCCGTTCCTGCTGACAGGCTCCGACTGGCATTCCAGCCCTGTTGCTTTGTGAAAGGCTTCAAGTGGACGTTCTCTACCTTCGAATAATATGTTCACTTTAATTACGGAAAATGAGAGACTCAAAAGAGGGCGGCTTCCCCACTCTGCGGCCACCTCAATGGTTGCATTCATGTTTTGCTACTAGTAAGGAAACGCCTATGAGTCACCTCCACCAATGTTTGTGTGCTGCTATTTGTCACAGGCGCGCAAGCACAATAAAAGCATAATGACTTTCTGCAGAGCATTGACTTCTAACCCTGCTCTGTGTGTGTGTGCGTGTGTGTGTGTGTGTGTGTGTGTGTTTATGGGGGAGTGTGGAGAGGACTTTCCATGTAGTTGCTGCAATTTCAATTTCCCGAAGTTGGTATAGAAAGACCCCACTCATTGTTGCCCACTTACAGACTGATGCCTGACATTTCCCTTTATTTGAATTCTGCACTTTTTTTTTTCTAGCTTAAGGCCTTGAGTAACAAAAAGACTAATCCTGAAGGGATCCTACAGTGGGAGAGTCACTGCAAAAAAGGGGAAATGAGAAATGTGAGGTATTATCAATCCATTGATCTGTTTCCCCTGAGAGAGAATGAGGTTATCCCACTCTCTGGAACAAGCAGGGTTTTGTTATTGTTTTTAAATAGTTTTAAGGAATGATTTTTGGGGGAGGGGAGAGAGGAAAACCAATATCCTAAGAACGATGAGCTTCCTCACTCTCGGTGCTGGGAATAGATTCAGTACACAGGTCACTGTGGGGGTGCCTGGAAAACAGGGCATGAGATGAAGAGTTGCATGTGGACAGATCTCTAGGGAGGCAGGGTTGAGCGGGAAAGAAGTTCAGCTATGGGACAATCTCAACAAACGTCTAGACCTAACAAATGGGCTATCCTGAAGAAAGGATGCACTTGGCTCTAGCTGAGCTGAGGTGCAGTGGGCATGGTCCTGAGCAGACCAGGGGTCTTCAATGAAGGACAACTTCCTCAGTGTTGAGAGGCCAGCAGGCAGTGCTTCTAGCAACAGTGGGATCAGCTGGTACGTGGCTGCATCCACTCAGATATATTTTACTCTGATACACATTTGCCAAGGACAGGTACAGGCTATGGTGTCTTGTTCTCTCTGAGCATGACTCTTTATTATAGCTTAGAAGTTTGCTGGTCTTTTCTGCTAGGTTATTTGTACAGATAAATGAACCACTTGCTCAGGAGTCCACATGGTTAATTCTCGCTCTTTCTTAATGACATACCTCTTGTGAGCTTAAGAAAGATTGCTGATCTTGAGGAAAATAGGCCAGATTTTATCAGGCACATTGTTTGGAAATCAATGCGTACCGAATTCTGCCTACTTATTCCCTCCATACTCTGAGGAAAGAGCATTTGACTGAATAACACTGTCAGCTCTTGATTGGCTATAGAGGTAAAGACAATTTTATGGTTGATGCACAAAAGCATAAAATATAAAGTGCCTATACCTCTGAGTCTAAAACACTGAATATAGTTGGAAAGACAGGCTCTTAAACATGTCTTTCTTAAATTAGCAGTTAGATGTGAAACATTCCAAGTGAATGCAAAGTCAAAAGAAACCCAAAAGGAATGACTTGGAATGAAAATTTACAGATAAAATTTAACCAGAAAACTGAGATATAGGATCAGCCTTCAATGGGGTAATTCAGGACAACCTACAAAGAGAAAATTCCAGAAAAACAGTTGCTTACCTGACTCTTACTGGTGGGAGAGTTTTGCAGTGTGGTTGTAAACTGAAAAAATACACTATGTTGTAAACTGAAAAATACACTATGTTCTATGTTGTTTTAAGGAAGAGTTTGCTTCCAAAAAGTTATTACAATGTTGGGGGGCTGGAGCGATGGTCCAGCGGGTAGGGCGCTTGCCTTGCACGCGGCCGGCCTGTGCCGGCCCGGGTTCTATCCCCGGCATCCCATATGGTCCCCCGAGCACCGCCAGAAGTAATTCCTGAGTGCAGAGCCAGGAGAAACCCCTGAGCATTCTGGGCGTGACCCAAAAAGCAAAAAAAAAAAAAAAAAAGTTATTACAATGTTGTTCTAGTCCCATTAAATCATTAAATTAGGATCAGAAAAAGAAACAGAAATATATATATATATATATATATATACGCTATGTCTATTGAGCCAAATTCTGCCATATAATGTTTATAATAAGATTTATCTTTGAAAAACACAAATATCTCATACATACATGATTCAAATGCAACAAAGTGCAGATAATTGTGTAAATACTGGAATATTAAAAACTAAGGAATTCAGAAACTGAGTATCTTAGATGGCAATGTTATGAAATTTTACATCAAGCATCGGTTATTCCTTTGTCTCTCTCTTTCTCTCTCTCTCTCTCTCTCTCTCTCTTAGTTACCACCAGAGGCCAGCTAGTTTGATTAATGGTGAAATGCAATTGAAAGCTCAGAGCCATTTAAAGGAATGACCCAGCTTAAACCATCTCCATTTGATACACGTAATTTGCACCCCACAGGCACACCGGCTGATTCCTTACTCACTGGGAGCTGCGAGAATAGACCTACTTATGTTACTAACAATCTGGAAGTTCCTTCCACTGAAATCAAGAGAACCCCAAGGTGCATACTATTGAATGCTTTCCTGGACATTTTAGTCTGTCAATTTTAGGATTTCTAGACAAAGTAATAATTTCATTAGGACTTCCTTTACTGGACTGGGGTTGATGGATACACACTGAAAAAATAGTGGTATCCCCTCCAGCAAAAGTGTGGCATTCATACTTAATTTTTAACGATGTCATTATAAAACACAACCAGCTAAAGGAAAAAATTATACCCCGAATAAATGATAAAATTACAGTGTTTTCTTGTAGTCCATGAATACTGAAAATTTCAATTAACCAAGTGAAAAGCCATTGAATGTGCCAGCAGGATTTATATACTAGACTAATGACCATCATCTGCATCCTATTTAGCTAATGAAGGTTTGGAACACTTGTGGATAATTAAGGGCAAGCGGAAGGGAGGAAATTCGAACCACAGAAAGATCACATCTATTTATGTCTGCATTTAAAACTAAACATATCTAATAGTTCACTCAATCACGGTATAATGTCTGTTCATTTGGGATAAGATAAGTAGGCAGGTGAGCTCCCAATCATGAAATTCACCCTTAGCCATTCATTCCATAAATACTTGTTGAACACTACCCTGTGTCTCTAGCCTGCTAATCAGCATAGCAGCATTATGATGCCCTAATGTTTCTCCACTGTCTTCAACTGCAACTTAAGGAAGTCTATAGCTCTGTTTCACTTTACCCAGGTAACTACTGTCCCCTGGTCAGTTATACCACCAAAGCAGAGCCAAATCTCTGGGGCTCAACAGAAAAACACAGCATGCAATAGGGTCCTGGCTTCTTTCTGAGATCAGGCCAGCGCACAGGGGTGGGTCACACTTCTTAACAGGTGGGTGTTTGTATGAGGGAAACTCAGGACTATTTGAGAGAAAACAAAACCTGCTCTTCAGGAGTAGCCAGAACAGGAATCAAGCTGTGCAGCTCTGCTCAATTTCACTGAATAGGTTGCTAGGCATCTCACTCAACAGGCATTAGCCCACTTAGGGAGGGAAACCTGAAAAGTCCCTCCCTTGCATTGTCATTTAACACAGGTGATACTCCAAGAACCCGCAAGCATAGAGTCTACATCTCCAGTGAAATGACACAGTGAGCTGACAGGCACAGAGATAATCTCCGTATATCTGGTAGGGCATCACTTTAACTTAGTGGACCTCAGACTTCAGCAGCACAATAGTTACTCAGAGGACTTGTTAAAACAGATTTCGAGTCCTACTGCAGAGGTTCTGATATTAGAAGTATGGACAGAGCCCAAGAATTTGCGCTGTGAACACATTTCTAGGTAAGGTGGAAACTTCACCAGAAGTTCCATTTGCCATCCATTTTTCTACAAAACTACCCAAGAAAACCAGGTGACCAAATGATACTCCAGATACCACCAATGATAATTCTGCCTTTTAAGACCTCACAACAAAGGGAAACGTCAATGAAATTTTCCTCACTTGATCTTGTCACTTCTTGTCACTTGTCTTCCCGTTGTTCAGTGATTTACTCGGCGGGCACCAGTAACTTCTCCATTCATTGGGAATGAGGTCCATTATTGTTACTGTTTTGGGCATGTCGAATACACCATGGGTAGCTTGATCTTAATGAATAACAATACTAATAATGTGTTTGACATTTACATAAAATACCCAAAACTTCTTGACACATACTTCACTATGATTTATAAACAACTCAACAAGGTAGTTACTCACCTTACTGTATCAACCCAAAAACACAGAAGTTGAAGTGATTTGCCGATGTTCTCTTAGCTAATAAGAGGTCAAATCTGATCTCAGATCATTAGAATTAGATTTATTTCTAGAGTAGATTGTGCTATTAGAATGCTAATCTGGGAGGATCAGAGAGTACAGTGGGTAGGATACTTGCCTTGTACATAGCTGACCCAGAATTGATCCCTAGAACCCCATCTGGTTCCCTGAGTCCCTCCAGGAGTGACCCCTGAACACAGATTAAACTGGGTTCGACTGCATGCCAGGCAAGCTTGAACCCTACCCACAGTACTATCCCTCTGGGTCCCAGAGACCAAGTCTTAATCATGCTTTGTTTTTATGGATAGCTATCAGCTGGCCTGGCACAGTGTGGTGGTGTTTGGAAGCCCCAGTATTTGGGATGGGGAATATGCCATGTTGGGGGTACAAATACAAGCATCCTCGACTTGTGCTCCACTGGTGAGCTGCCTCTGTCCCCTGAATCGTGCTTTAATCCTCTACTTGGCACAGTGAAGGGCACACAGATGAGAACACATAATTCTGCTGCCATGTAATGAACGAACTAAAGGTAGCCAGAGAAAGGAAAGGTGAAGAAGGGGAAGGAGATACAGAGGGAAAAACAAAGAAGGGAAAATAGCTGGAATTGTATGAGGGCGACATATTACATAAAAAAGTGCTCAGAATTTAGCAGTGCCCCTCCAAAAGGGATGTTTAAACCCTAAACTCCCATGATGAGGTTCCTAGAGGACCCAATTAAGATAAAATCACTCGAGTGAGTCTGAACCTAGGCCTGGATCCTTCTAAAAAGGGAGAAACTGGGCTGCTAAAGAGCCGCACAAAGTGGTAAGACAAGAAGGACCTGGAGCTGCTATTTACTGGTCGTCCCATAGTGACTGGGAGGTTTTTCCTGTAAAGGGACACACAGTAGATAGCTGAGGCTTTGTGGACCATGAAGTCTGTCAGAAGACTCTGATATAGGAGTATGCCAGGAGCCATGGGTGACCTGGAAATGAATATGTATAGCTTAGCTCCAATAAAACTTTATAGACACTTAAATTTGAATTATGGATAATAATCAAATGCCACAATACATTCTTCTTTTGCTTTGTCCTATCTGAAAAGGACAAAATTCCTCTTAGTTTAAAGGCTATCAAAAAAACAGGCAATTGGCCATATTTGACCAACAGGCTATGATTTGTCTATCCCTGGGTACAGATCTAGAAATCAGAAGCATCTGGCTGTAGTCCTGAGTCTACTAATTATTATTTTCAAAACCTCAATTAAATCACTGACTTCCTTCCTCAAAAGAGCAAACGAAGCTTTTCCCTGCCCACCTGGAAGATTCCTGTGCGATGGAGATGAAATCATTTGCTTAAAAAATACTTTCTACACAGTAACAGTACTGATAATTTTGATATATTCAGATCTGCTTTACTCAGAAACCGCCACCAAAAGTAGAACCAGGTACTGATCCTGGAGGCGGGACAGGGAAGTAACACACAGAAACTCCTTCAATCTTTAATTTCCTGCTCAGGTGAATCAGGAAAAATGTGTCAGAAGAAGGACACACATACAAAACCTAGAAGACAAAGCACCCCTCTAAAATAAATAGCAATTCCAAGACACTTCACCTTCACCTTAGTTTCACTTGACCCTGGGCTGCTGCTGAACCACAAACGTCTAATTTTAGGCAATGTTCTCAACCAGAGCAAGATGAAAGTGATTGTGTTTTTGAGGCTGTACTGTAACCCGGCTTCCTCATCATCATTCTAAGCAAACACTCATCACTCGCTAAAGCTCTTTGGCCAGCTCGAGCCCATTTCTAAGGTGCCAACAGCTGACAAAGCCATAAATATTACTCTACATGCAGAACCTTCTTCCCACTCATCACCATCAGGAATTGGAATGTTGCCATAGTGCTCCGTGGGGCTGGACTGGAGCTGACAGCTCCAGATTTTCAGGTCTGGCACCAGGTAAGGCCAAAGAAAGCACCAAGGAATGGAAAACATAGTTCATCAGAGGAAACAACATTTTGCTCACACCACAGAAGGCTCCCCACCACCCTGGAACCAAGTCATATCCTTGGGGCTGGGGGTGGAACCATCCAAAATACTAGCGTAACCTATCAAGGTCATCCATCATTAGAAAGTAGAGGTTTGATCCAAATTAATTATTCCAGTTCTTCCTCCCTAGGACTGTGTGTTTCCCTGATGTAAAGAGAAGTGCTGTCACTACTTGTTCTTGGTTTCTGGCTCTTAGTATTCAGGTCTGAAGCAAGCAGAAGAGTCCACAGTCCTAACCAACCCCTGGTTAATGCCAATATCCATACTCTCATCCTCCCTTTGCCCCCCTATCAACTGACCTCCCCTTGACCCTGGCCCACCAGCTCCCCCTGCCTTCATAAACAATGAAGAAAACACTGCTATTATCACTCAGCAAATTGACACCATTCTTCCTTAAGACACTCGATTCAAATATGGGTAGGCCAAGAGCATAAGTCAGTTTATTGAAAAGGGCCAAAGAACTCAAGCTCTGTCCTACGGTATGTAGGCTGGAGGTTCTTCCCTTAAATTTTCTGCGTCTCAGTTACCTGTATAATTTGAACTAAACAGGGCTAGATATGTGGCTCAGAGTCCGTGCCTTGCATACATGAGATCTGGGTTTGATCCCTACACCACAAAAATAAAATAAATATATAAAGTGACTAAGACTATTGCTCATACTGCAGAAGGCTGGGTGCCAAAAAATAATATCTATTAATATTTTTGATAATTCTGAAAATCTTCAATGGATTCCGACCATATTAACTTTACAAGTAGCTATTTCTAGGGATCTATCTGAGCCATAAAAACTGAAAATAGTGAACAAAATAAAGGAGAAAAAAATGCTGTTTTTTTTCTTGTCGTAATGGTGTCTAAAAAAAAAGCCTGGGCTCCTAGAGCGAGCAAGCACTGGCCTTTCACTCCCCAAGTGATCATTTGATTATTATATAAGTAGATGCTCATGCTCTTGATTAAACTAAGCTTATACTATGAATAATACAGAGCCCTTTGAACGGGACACGCACACGATTATGCTTGCAAGTGTAGAGGGCAGCAAAGGTATTCAAGAAAAACATTGAATACCTTTTGATTGAATCTCTTGCTCTCGGGAGCAAGAGAAAGAAAAAAATTAAAGTTGTAAAAAGACAATAGGAAACATTACACTTTTCTAGTTATTTTGTGGGGATTGCTCTAAGGCTAGAGCATGTGCTGGCATGCAGAAGGCCCGGGCTTCAGCCCAGCATTGCTGGGTCCCCTGAGCACCACCAGGAGTGGCCCTAAACAGAACCATCCCTGAGCATTGCCTCATATGGTCACAACAATAAAACAAAAAATATGGTAGTCCTTAGTTCTAGATGCTTGATAGAGTCCCTCCTTCAACCATCTCAGGAAAATACAATGAAAGAGTAAAACAGATGAGCAGCCTTGGGCAAAAGAGCTGAATAAACTCAACTAGGAAAATTCTAATTGTTGAAGAAAGTAGGACTGTCCTCGACCATAAGGCCTTAACACACACACACACACACACACACACACACACACACACACATGAAATTTATATTAAAAGGAAATAAATTGTGTTAAAGTCTTATGGTAAAGTATATATATATATATATGTCCTTATATAAATACTTATATATATCCTCGTATATACATATGAGATTCCCTTTTTAAAACATACACACCATTTTGTGAATTTGTAATCCAAGCTGATGAAAAACAAATATGTCAATCTGGTTGGTAGAAAGGAAGAGCGTGGGAAGGTCCAAGAAGAAAAGGCATTTTCATAATTACTGACTATTACAAGTCACTTAAACGGATGCACAACAGAGTGGGAGAATGGAAGGGCCAATGTGGTGGGTTCCTGTTTAACAGCCCAGCCCGGTCACTAGTAAACAGACACGGATGTGCCAATATCTCAGACACTCTAAGTGATGGTTTGACAGAAAATCGATGGCTGCACAATTTTACTGCTCACCAGAAATAAAAATAAAAGACTGAGTTTGCCATAAGCACAATTCATAATTAGAACACTGACAGATGCAGTCCTTATCCTATTTTAAATTGCTGCATCTTCATTCTTCAGAGTTTATTTTGAGTTCCACCTGCACAAGCTCTCCAAGTGAAAGGCTAACAAGAGATGATTAAAGTGTTCCCCAAGGCTTAGGGGAATCCCACGCTCTTCTGCTGCCTTTTCTCATTTCTTTCCAACTGCCCTGGGCCCATTTAGTCAACAAACAGTACCGGGCACCTTACGTTGCCGGCATTAGGGTGGGTTCTGCAGGGAATATAAAGATGAATGAGATATGACATAAGCCTTGAAGAGGTGACAAACAAATCTGTAAAACTCCCCAGATTCTTTTAAGAGGCTTTACTGAACTGATTCTCCTCCTTCTCTGGGTCTTGCTTACCTCCTTTTCTTTGTGCCACTTCTATACAACATACGCAATATCTATGATAACCTTGTTCATGCTACACTTCACTTATTTGAAAATGTCTCTAGTTCCAGGGGAATTATTTTGGAAGCAGAAGCTGTCATACTCATACTCCTAGTCTTAATCACAATGGTAGACAGATACTTGATATTAACTTAATCCATACAATTTCATGTCTTCAACTATCAGTCATGTTATAAAAATTCTACATGTATTTTCTAATGTACATTCTCATGGCTGATCTTCCAAATTTTGAATTCATTATTTCCAATCACCTATTAAATATCTTTATCAGAATATTTCATATGCTTTCCAATTTGACTTGTCCAAAACTGAACACATTGAGTTTGTGCTGAAAATCTGTCCCCGGCTGTTTATATGTTGGTAAACAGTGAAACCTTCCACTCACTCCTTCAATCACAAATATCAGTGTCTTACTTTTCTCCCTTCTTTACTTTTGATTCAACTACAAAAAAATTCTCAAGTCAAACAATTTTCCTTTCTCATTGTCTTTGTCACTGTCTGTCCCTCTCAACTTCCTGCCCAATTTTCCTGCTTCCACATCGCCGTCCATGTTTAATTCTGCAACTTGCCACTTTAAGATTTTTCTGCTGGCTCCCCTATGTCTAAAAGAAAAATCTGCTTGTAATCTGCTTATACTGGGTTTAAACTGAATATATTCTGATATTCCCACTACACACTCAAATAAGTTATCATTTGCTATTTTCTGAAAAGGCTACGATGACTTTGAATATACTATTTTATTGCCTCTGCCTCCAATCCCTTCCCCTAGCTGTCTGGTTCTTCTCTCTCTGAAAATCTCCCTTTTTCCCCTAAGAAAAAATAGCACCTTTCCCTTCTGTGCTTCTTAGATACTTAATTCTCACATATCTATTGCATTTATTTTATTAATTTGTAGTCCTTGTCACTGAACTAAAAAATTACTGAGTCTTAAGGAAGTAACTTTTATTCTTCTCATTTAGGCCAGAATATGCATACCTGGTATACAACCAGTGAATGTTCGATTAAATAATTATGAAGCATTAATATAACAGTATGAAGTTAGGTAAAGATATAGCTAAGCACTAACTGTGTCTATGTGTAACTGAAGCCACAGTGATGAAAACGAGTGACTAGGGATGTCTAATATAAGGCATAAGAAAACTGGTACTGGTTTTGTCCATCAAATCCCCAGGGAGCACTGGTCTTTATTTAGATATAAGCTAAGGAAATTTAGGAAAACCAATCATAGAAAGTAGAGTCAGCATGCTGTCTGCCACAGTGCAGCAATTCTTGAAAAGAATATGGATTCCATTTCCTCTAAATAAAATCTTCTCTGACCTTGCAAATTAGAACTAGAATCCCCGTCCATGTATATCCATCTCACAACACTCTCCCTGCAGAGTGCTTAGTCCAGTGCACTTCCTTTCCAGTGATCACCTCATGAAAGATGAGCTCCATAAGGGCAGGGGCTCAATGCTATTGCCACATAATGCACAGTGTATGATACCAGGCTGTGTTCAATAAAAATCTATGGAACAGTTAAAGAGAAACATAACTAAATAAATGAACAAAATGCAGCTAAAATCACAGAAGATAGGATTGAATGATGTCCCCATCTTAGTTTTCAGAAAGAAACTGGTAACTTCCAGTTTTATGTTCAACAACGTATATCCATATAACTCTCGTTGGTTCCACATGCAGAGGTTTGAGATTCTGAGATAGAAGCGAGAGCCTAGTGGCTGTCACTGGCTTTGGTTTCCACAGTGATCATTATGAAGATGGAAGAACAGCTCTCAATAGGTACAGACTGGCTTTTTATCCATTGGTTTTCACCCTGAGATATAGAGCTAAAACCATCATTGAGAGATGGAAAGTTACTGCTTCATTTTAAACTTGCTTTAGCAAATAATATTCTCTTTGGCCAAGGAAATCTCAAGTAATTGTAATGACCCACTTTTTAGTGACTTGAATTTTGGGCTATAATGACCCATACATATTATAATCACATGCCCTCTACTTGAAGAATCATTGTAAAATAGAACAGATTACTCAGCACATAAGACCCAAAATTGCTCATATAAAACAAGAATTTTGGAAAAAAATCCTAACTAAATGAATGGAACAGAATCTCTGACAAATCACTAATGTTGGTTTTTTTACACATAAGGATACTTAAAATGCAGAGAACTGGAAATGGTAAACATAATTCAACTTGTAAGGGAGAAAAATGCCCGTTAGGACAGAGGTGGGAAATTACAGGAAATTTTCAGCAATTTTGAGAGTTGTTGTGAATTATAACCTTAGCTGTCTGGACCTCAAACATAATGAGGGTACGTAAACTGCCTTCTCCCCCTTGTCTTTGCCTTGAGCAGCAAATGGCAGTGACATACAGGGGACTGTCAAAGCAAAGATGTAGGAAAGGAATTTGCTTTGTTTCTCAGCTGTGCCTCTTGGGAAGTTAAGAGAGGGCAACTAAATCCTTCCTATCACTGGTATCTTGCAAACGGTCAGGTCTCCAGGCACTTGAGAGCTCAGATTGGAGCCATGTTTTAAATTATTAAACCCACTTTCTATAAGTCAGAGGCTTGGAGGGAAAACTTTTAAATTTCAAGACATGCTTGAAAACTATTTCCTAGAATGGTCTCTTGAAGACCAAGGGAATCTGAATGTCCTGAATGAACTGTGCCCAGGCCTAAGTCACCTTAAGTGGAAAATGTTTATTCTACAGCCCTTGATTCTCAGAGAAACAACTCTTAATTCATGGACAGCAAGCATCAATCTATCCCTTAGATAAAACAAATACATGTCAGGGCTGAAATTCAGATAAAGCTCCTTTTCGTTGCTAATCATAGCTTTCAACGTTTTATGAAAACTGTCCAAAAACAACTATACATTTTCCAGTTCTGTGCCTTGGCAGAGATTTATAGACTAGATTAGAAAAATCTTCCTGCATGAAAAAGAAATAGGCTAATCCAGTCAATGCACAACACATAGCTCAGCTACTCGGTGGGCAGTTAATGAATATTAATTTTGTTTCTATTCTGAGCAATGTGATTTTGGTTTCCATTCTGAGCTCCTTAAAACAAAAGTTGACCAAGTAAACTCAAATGAGCTAAACAAATATACCATAAAGTCAGGTTCCATATTTTATCACATAATTGGCATTATTAATTGTGGGACATTAAGAAGGAAAGATAACTGAAAGGAACCACCCCAACCCCTTGCCAGAAATCTGGGAAAGTTCAGAGGGAGCAGCAGGACGCCTAGGGAGGCACACTCACCATCCAGACCCCTCACCCCTGCCCTGCGGCCCTTCAATTCCCATCACCCCCATCAGCGGTGTATCTGATCACTGCATGGGACCCGATCACCCCAAACTCATGTCTCAAACCCCAAATTTCAAAACTGCATGAATGCACTAGCATCCACATGAAGTACTTAGTCAACAAATACCCTACATGGCGGTACCAGGTAACACAGCATTCAACATTCCTTACATGCCACAAATATCCATAAAGAGCTTAAACATCCCTAACTGTACAGCCTATCCACACAAGAAAACACAATTTGCAAACTTCAAAGGTAGTAATGGTAAAAAACACAGAACTTCACCAAGCTCCATGAGTAAAATCACTAGCCCAGATGAGCCAAGCAATTATGTGAGCTATATAATCTTTCTGAAAGGAATTTCCCAAGGAACACTTAAGAATGCATAAGAAGCTCAAAGAAGCAATGGAGCACAAGTCAATAAAATACAAGAGGACATAAGAGCAGAAATGAGTAAAATCCAGCTGAAAATACAATCAGAAATGACAGATATTAAAAAATGTGGTAGGTGACACAATGGAATACTATGCAGCTGTTAGGAAAAATGAAGTCATAAAATTTGCCTATAAATGGATGGACATGGAGAAGATTATGTTAAGCGAAATTAGCCAGAAGGAGAGAGACATATACAGAATGACTGCATTTATTTGCATGGCATAAATATATATATATATATATATACATATTATGATACCAATATCCAAGGTCAAGTGAAACATATATCAGGAGGTCTTGTCAAAAGTGGAAATTATCACAAACGTGTGGGAGTCAGAGATTAGGTAAGACAGAAAATGGAACAGTGTGCTAATAATTGTCGAGGGTACTAATGCCAACCTAGAACTGAGCATTAAATAGAGGCAAAAGGATACACATGCCAACCTCTTAATGTATGTTCTGTAATCCATAGTCTGGAAGGGAAGGAAAAGAAAGAGAGAGAAAGGGAAAGAAATAAAGAACCTGCCATGGAGGGGGCTGGGGAAGGGAGGAGGGAACCGGGGGACGTTGGTGGTGGGAGATGGGCACTGGTGGAGGGACGGGTGCCAGAACACTGTATGACCAAAACCCAAATATGAACTTTTTAATTGTATATCTTTTTTATTTGTATATCTCACGGTGGTATAATAAAATACTTTTAAAAAAGGGGGAAAAAAATGTGGTAGGTGAAATGAAAAACTCACTGGAAGGCCTCCATAGCAGAGTAACAACTGATGAAGAATGAATTAGTGATCTCGAAGACAAGGTGCAGAGACTCTCTAGACAACATCAGAAGATGGAAAAAAGACTCAGAATTAATAAACAGACTACAAGAGATAATCGGGATGAAGTCAAAAGGAACAACATAAGGATCATTAGGGTTCCAGAGAGCAGGAAGAAAATCCTGATGAAGAAGCAACTGTCAAAGCCATCATTGCTGAGAAGTTCCCGGGATTAAAGAGTACTTGCTCCCAGATTCATAAGGAAAGGGAAAGAGAGAACTCAAATAAATATAATCAGAAATGAAACGGGGACATCATAACAGAAACCACAGAAATTCAAAAAGACAATCAGAGATTACTTTGAGAGTTTGGATGCCATGAAACAAGAGAACCTAGAAGAAATAGACAAATTCCTGAAGTCCTATAGCCTCTGATGACTAAAACAAGATAAATTTCAATACTTCAATAAGCCTGTCACCATGAGGAGATTGAAACAGTAATTAAAATTCTGCCCAAATATAAAAGCCCAGGTCCAGATGGATTCACCAGTGAATTCTTCCAAACCTTTAAAGAGGACCTACTGCCAGTCCTTTTCAAAGTATTCCAGGAAATTGAAGAAATAGAAACACTACCAAATAGCATCTACAAGGCACATATCACCCTGATACCTAAAGCAGACAGAGACATCACAAATAAAAAAAAAACTACAGACCAGGGGCTGGAGCGATAGTCCAGCGGGTAGGGCGTTTACCTTGCACGCGCCGGCCAGTGTCGGCCTAGGTTCTATCCCCAGCATCCCATATGGTCCCCAAGCACCTCCAAGAGTAATTCCTGAGTGCAGAGCCAGGAGAAACCCCGAGCATTGCGGGTGTGACCCAAAAAGCAAAAAAAAAAAAACCTACAGACCAATCTCTCTGAGAACACTAAGATTCTAAGATATTCAACAAAATACTAGCAAACAGAGTCCAAAGATTCATCAAAAGATTATACTCATGACCAAGTAGCATTCATTCCAGGACTGCAAGGATGATTCAACAGTCACAAGTCAATCAGATAATAAACCATATCAATAAGAGGAAAAATAAAAACCAGATGATCATATCAATAGACACAGAGAAAGTATTTAACAAGATGCAACACTGTTCATGATAAAAACTCTCTATAAAATGGGAATTGAAGAAACCTTCCTCAATATAGTCAAAGTCATCTACCAAAAGCCCACAGTGAGCATTATTCTTAATAGGGAAAATCTAAAAGCCTCCCCCCTAAGATTGAAGACAAGACAAGGATGCCCACTCTCACCACTTCTATTCAATATAAAACTGGAAGTACTTCCCATAGCAATCAGAGAAGAAAAGGACATTACGGACATTGAGATAAGAAAGAAAGAAGTCAAGCTATCACTATTTTCAGATGACATGATATTATACCTAGAAAACCCTAAACTCTCTAACTAAAAGCTCAGAGAAACAATAGATACCTATAGTAAAGTGTGAGGGTACAAAACAAATACCCAAAAATCAATGGCTTTCCTATATACAAATAACGAAAGAGAAGAAAGAGATATTAAGAAAACAATCCCATTCACAATTGTGCCACAGAAAATCAAATACCTAGGAATTAACTAAGAATGTAAAGAACCTGTACAAAGAAAACTACAAAACACTGGTTCAAGAAGTAAGAGGACACAAAGAAATGGAGACACATTCCCTGCTCATGTATTGGGAGAATTAACATTTTCAAAATGGTCATACTCCCTAGAGCTTTATACATATTCAATGCAGTCCCTATAAGGATACCCATGACATTCTTCAAAGAAGTTGACCAAACACTTCTGAAATTTGTATGGAATAAAAAAAACCCATGAATAGCTAAAGCAATACTTGGGAAAAAGAAGATGGATGGCATCACCTTTCCCAACTTCAAGCTGCACTACAAAGCAGTAGTAATTAAAATAGCATGGTCTTAGAATAAAAACCATACCTGTAGACCTAAGGAATAGAGTTGAGTACCCTCAAAACAATTCTCAAATACATGATCGTTTATTCTTTGATAAAGGAGCAAAAAGTACCAAATGGAGCAAGGAAAGCCTCTTCAATAAGTGGTGCTGGGAAAACTGGGCAGCTACGTGTGAAAAAATGAATTTAGACCTCTAACACCATGCACAAAAGTCAAATCAAAATGGATTAAATCCATTTTGAAGTACATTGAAGAAAATATAGGAAAAATCCTCTACAACATTGAAGCTAAAGGCATCTTCAAAGACGAAACATCACTAACAAAGCAACTAGAAGCAAAGATAAACATATGACACTACAGGAATCTAAAAAACCTCTTCACCTCAAAAGAAGCTTCACCTCAAAAGAAATTAAAAAGCTTCTTCACCTCCAGACACAGCAGCACCTCTCGGTCCCACATGGAGCAGCCCATGAAGTTCAAGAGGGGCGGTATAAGACTCAGCCAACCCCTGGCTGAGTCCAACATAGCTCCTAGGGTTCACTCACACATGCAGAGTGGGGGGACACCCTGGCCGGACTTGAAGCGCAGATTTGGGCTCCGCTCCCATTCCTCCAAAGCTCCCAACCACCACAGTCAGCAACACCAGAAGAGAGACATTCCAGACCCAAACCTGCACTGGCATGCAGCCACTCCACGGCCACACAACAGTTTAAGATAATAATGGAAGTTAGGACCAGGTCCTTTGCAGGATTTTCACATTTATACACTGTATACTGTTCTAGGCAGGTTCTAGCCATGGCCCGTCATCCCAGTGAGCCTAGCAAGAAGCCATAGGAACCCCCCACACCATGAGGGCAGTCATTCTCAACATCCAGACTCTACAGCACCTCAGAGTTCCACCCAAGAGAAAAGCTGATCTCTCCCCATTGCAGTTCATCAGTAAATGCACAAGATGAGAGCCTACTACTGTAGTAGTAGCAGTACTACTACAGCACCTACTACACAGCAGAGCCTGGAAAGCTACCTGTGTTGTATTTGATATACTAAAAACCAGTAACAATTATAGACCTCATTCCCATGACCTGAAGGAATAGTTTGAGGCCCTTTGTGTTCCTGGAGCAAGCAGATACCCTTTGTTTATACTAGCACGCAACAGAACATATGGAAATGTTACTGGTGCCCACTCAAGCAAATCGATGAAGAACAGGAAGACAAGTGATACAAGTGAAGCAACCTCAAAAGAAATGATGACCAAGATACAAAGACAGTCCACAGAGTGGGAAAGAATATTCACCCAGTAACCATTTGATAAGGGGTTAATATCCAGGATATATCAATCACTGGTAGAATTTCACAAGAGGAAAACAGCCAACCCCATCAAAAAATGAACAGAAACTTCCAAAAAAAAAAAGAAACTCAAATGACCAAAAGGCATATGAAAAGTGCTCTTCATCAGTAATTATGAGGGAGATGCAAATCAAAACAATAAGGTATTATCTCACACCACAGAGACTAACACACATCCAAAAGAGCAAGAACAACAAGTGCTAGCATGGATGCAGGGAGAAAGGATTCTCATCCATTGTTGGTGGGAATGCTCGACTGGTTCAGCCTTTTGGAAAACAATATGCACATTCCTCCAAAAACTAGAAATTGAGTTTCCATTTGACCCAGCCATACCACTCCTGGGAAGATACTCTGGAAAGCCAAAAACACACAGTAGAAACACCATGTGCACTGTTATTTTCATAGCAGCACTATTCACAATAGCCAGAATATGGAAACAACCAGAGTGTCCAAGAACAGATGACTGGATAAAGAAACTTTGGTACATTACACAATGGAATACTATGCAGCTGTTAGGTAAAATGAAGTTATGAAATTTGCCTATAAATGGATGGACATGGAGAGAATCATGCTGAGTAAAATTAGCCAGAAGGAAAAGGACAGATAAGAATGACTGCATTTGGAGCTGGAGTGATAATCCAGCAGGTAGGGCATTTGCCTTCCACGCAGTCAACCCGGGTTCAATCCCTGGCATCCCATATGGTCCCCAGAGCACCGCCAGGAGTAGTTCCTGAACGAAGAGCCAGGAGTAACCCCTGAGCATTGCCGGGTTTGACCCAAAAATGCAAAAAAAAGGAATAATTGTATTTATCTGCAGGATATATATATTATATATAATATATATTATGTACTATATATCGTTATATATATCATTTTTATATATATATATCACTGTATCACTGTCTTCCCGTTCATCACCGATTTGCTCGAGCGGGCCCCAGTGACATCTCCATATGTTCTGTCTCATGCTAGTAGAGCCCAAGGGCATCTGCTTGCTCCAGGAACATAAAGAGCCTCAATCCATTGCGGAATGAGGTCGATAATTGTTACTGGTATTTGGCATATCAAATACAACACGGGTAGCTTACCATGAGGGCCTCCATTTTCCACATCCGGACTTCTCTCTCATCAGAACTCCACCCAGCAGACCAGCCTATCACAGCTCGGCTCACGCTGCCGCTGTGGCTGCGCAGTTCATCAATAAATGCTTGACTTAGAGATATATACATATATATGATACCAATATCCAAGACCAGGCAAAGTATGGATCAGGAGGTCTTGTCAATAGGTGGAATCAACCACAAGTGTGTGGGAGTCAGAGGTTAGGTAAGACAGAAAAGGGAACAGTGTGCTAATAAGCATTGGAAATGATAATACTAGCCTAGAACTGAGCATTGAATATAGGCAAAAGGATACACATACATGATAACCTCTAAATGTATGTATTGCAAACCACAATGTGTAAGAGAAGGAAGAGAGAGAAAGAGAGAGAAAGAGAGAGAGAGAGAGAAGAAATAAAGAGCCTGCCATAGAGGAAGGCTGAGGGAGGGGGAGGGAATTGGGGACATTGGTGGTGGGAAATGCGTGCTGGTGGAGGGATGGGTGCTGGAACACCATATGACTGAACCCAAACTTGAACATCTTTGTAATTCTATATCTCATGTTGGTATAATAAAATATTTTAATAAATAAACAAGAAAGCTACTGCTAATTATAATTGTATGTTTTCATGGAATATAATGAAGATCACAATTTTAGCGAGACTAAATGAAATATAGTAAGTATCTTAATTCCAGCTAATGTTAGAGATCCGGCCCAGGTATGCTGAACCAGAGACTCTCAGACATGGGGGCAGAGCTGCTACTTGCTCTCCCTGTGTCCAGCTGCTCATGAGGTGCCTGGGAGGCATGACGGGTTCTAACCCTGGCCTGCCACTCCAGCAGAGCCTCACAACAAGCCAGACGACCCCCCCCTAGTCCATGGGGGCCGCCATTTTCAACATCCGACTTCCCTCTCATCACAACTCCACCCAGCAGACCAGACTATCACAGCCCGCTTGCACAGCTGCAAGCAGCCGCGCGGTTCATCAATAAATGCTTTATTTAGAGGTGACTACAAGAGTATGCCACCCGCACGGTAAGCCTGGCAAGCTGCTCGTGTTGTATTTGATATGCCAAATACCAGTAACATTTATATTAGGTCATTCCCATGACCTAATATAATGGTTTGAGGCTCTTTATGTTCCTGGAGCAAGTGGATGCCTTTGGGTTCTACTAGCATGAGACAGGACATATGGAGATATTACTGGTGCCCGCTCTAGCAAATAGATGATGAACGGGAAGATCGTGATCGTGATCGTGACAACAGAAGCAATGAATGAATGAATGAATGAATGAATGAATGATAGGAAACGGATTTGCTTCAGCTTACTCACTGTATCTTTTTATTTATCTGTTTTTGATGTAGGGCCACAGTTGCCTGTGCTCAGAGCTTACTTCTGTTTCTGTCCTCAAGGTTTACTCCTGGCAGGGCTCAAGAGATCATGTTTGATGCCATGGATGGAACCCAGACTTGTGCAAGTATTTTTTCTAACCACTGTACCATCTCTAGTACAGCCTTGAAATCAATTTATCAGAAAGGAAAATGGCATGAAGGTACAGACTAAAGATCCAAGCAACTATTTAACTGATAATTGCATTATATACCAGTTTTTCCATTTTATGCCAGAAAGTCGCAGTTCATAAACAGCATATGAGGTAGCGATAAACTAGAAGCAAAGCATACTTTAGGTTTTATTGCCTTTTCAAAATCATGGTTGATTTACAACAGAGGGTTTTTTTTAGCTTGTGTTTGAAAATATTGAAGATATATAATTCTAAGTCTATAAGGAGATGAATAATAATTCTGACGGTTCGTAGAACACTAATTGACCTTAGTTACGTAACCTACAGCGCCATTTAGTGGTGTCTCCCCACATTGCAGCCAGGTGTCCCCAGGGGTAGAAGTGCTAGGGGAGAACGTCTTAAGCACAATTCTTCCCTGTCCCAGTCTTGCCTGGCAGAGCAGGGGCAATGGCAGCAGCTGGAATTCCAGCAGTCTGGACCTTCTATGCCGTTTGTTTGATACGTTCTACACACCCTTTCTTCATAAGAAATTTGTAGAGCTGAAAGAGACCCTGAAGATGGTCTAGCCCAACTCTCACCTGCAGGTTATAAAACTATGATTAAATAGGCTGATCCAAAGACAATGCAGGGAAGATCCACGCCTCACAATCTAGAATGTATTTCTCTCACAACTATTTTTCTGGCCATAAAGTGCATATTTGGATATTGGCTATATGTATTTTCCAACACTGAATTATTTAGCACCTCATGAAATATACCAAAAATATTGTAGTTTTAGTGGAAAATATTTAGGTGAATTCGGCACTGATATATAAAAATTAAAGTCAAAAAATCAATTGGGGGCTGGAGAGATCAGACAACAGGTAGGATGCTTGCCTTGCACGCACCTACCGGGGTTCGATCCTCAGCATCCCATACGGTTCCCCAAACACCACTAGGAGTAATTCCTGAGTGGAGAGCCAGGAGTAGCCCTTAAGCATTGCTGGGTGTGTAACTATGTTTACCCCACAAAGTGGGTACAGTTATTGCCCCCATTTTGCAGTTAAGGAATCCGAGACATGGACAGTTTCTGGTAGTTACTATTTCAAAATATCCCTAAAATTTCACTGAAATTTTCTTTCCACAATATACTACATGCTTCAGCTGTAAGATGTGGTAACACAAGCTCAATAAAACACAATTTAGAATGTAATTACAAGCTGAAGAACAAGGTGAGGGAGACAGAGACCTGGAACACAAGAAATACAAAGCAGGAGCTTCAGCAAGACATCAACAGAAAATGCATAAACTAAAAACCCAATACAAAACTCAGGGTCAAAGAAATAGCACAGCAGGTAGGGCATTCACCTTACACGCAGTTGACCTGGGTTCAGTCCACAGTGTCCCTTATGGTCCCCTGAGAACTGCCAGAAGTAATTTCTGAGTGCAGAGCCAGGAGCAGAGTCTGAGCATTGCTGGGTGTGACCCCCCAAAAAAAACTAATATAAACAAGAAGATTGATCCATAGGTGATTCTAGATTTTTTTTTTTTTAAATAAAGAGTTGAAGAGGTGACCTTGAAGAGACTTTCACAGATGTGGAGAAAGGAGAAAGATCACGCTATTGCTATCAGGTTTGAGAAAAATCTTTAAGCAGTTTAAAATATGCACATTTAAAACATGACAATATATAAAATCAAAATTTGAAAACTAAGCCAAATGAGGTCAAATAACTGCTTCTCTGTTCAATAAAGAGATTGCTTAAAATCATGCTCCAGAAAGACAGTGATGCCTCAAGATTTCTAAGTGAAATCAGACATGTTACACAATCCCCCACCCCCCTACCCCCGCCCTCTTTCTGTACTTTTGGGACATACCTGGTGCTGCTCTGGGGTTACTCCTGACTTTGCACTCAGGGATCATGCCTGGTGGTACACAGGGAACTTATTAGATGCTGGGGATCAAACCCAGACTGGCCGTGTTAAGGCAAGCATCCTACCCTATCCTCCAGCCTCCACAATTCTCTGGTGTCATTTGCAAAAGATACAAACAATCAGCCAGAGCCCATACTTGCGTAAAGGCCTGGTTCCCAAAGCTGAAAGACTGGCACACAATCTCACATTGGTATATTTCCATCTGAAATGCCTTAGGCATCTCAGCATTCAAACATCTGTGAATGTGACCATCACATTTTGTGATTCTTCTCTATCAGCGAGTTTTAAAAAATGAATCCCCAGTATCCTAACCATGTGAGTGTGGCAGTAGAGGATTCCCTTGGTGTGCGCCCCAGACCCCCTGAGAGCTCGCTGAGGTCTTCATCCCCCACTGTAGAGGGCATTAGCTGCTGAGGTCCCTTAGTTAGGTCACCCTCCAAAGACTGCCCAGCAGTGCTCCATTACCTCGGATAGACACACCTTGTCAGATGAGTGGTGGACAAATATTCTCTCCCAGTCTCCGGGTGTTTTTATGATTCTGGTCATTGCTTCTTCTGCATTATGAAAGCTTTTTAATTTATTATAATCCCATTTCATATTTGACATGCCAAATACCGGTAACAATTATAGACCTCATTCCCATGACTTGATGGAATGGTGGCTCTTTATGTTCCTGGAGCAGGCAGATGCCCTTGGGCTATCTTGCATGTGACAGGACGTATTGAGATGTTACTGGTGCCCGCTCAAGTAATTGATGATCTATGGGAAGTCAAGTGATCAAATGAATCCCATTCCCATTCATTTTTCCTTTGCTCCTGTTTGGCTCAGTGAATAGTATTGAAGCACTCAAGGCTGAAACATAAAGACTACCTAGAGTAGGAAGGTATTCTCTGTCCCAGGGATCTTCAACCATTTTACTCTTGTGCACTGGCACTAGTCTAGAGGCTGATGGCTGAAATCCATAGTGTTAGTAAGTCACAATGGCTTTTTGTGGATTAGCAGGAGATTTCTGCAGACCAGCAGTGGTTCATGGGCTTGTGACTGAATCAATGATCTAGCTCAAGTTCACCAATCTTTTTCAATTATGGCCCAAGAATGTGCTGGTATAAAGGTCTCTTATTGTTGCAATAGTGGCAGGGGGTAGGGATAAGGAAACCCAGCAGCATTTAGGGGGCCCAGAGCCACTCCAAACAGTGCACATGGAATTGGGGCCTGAACCCAGGGCCTCCCACCTACACCCAACCACACATACGTGCCCTACCGCAAACTCTTATAACTAATGAATATTAGAGCAACTCTGGAGTGCAGCCCAGTTCCAGGGGTCATGGAGAATGGGTAAAACCCATTTTAGGACTGTTCCCCAACCTAGTGGTCTCCCTGTCACAAACAAATCAAACCTGTGTGAGTGTGTTCCAGGAAAGACAGTCAAACAACAGCCCTTCTACTCTTCTGACAGATACACCACTATCATTATTTGGTTCAAGAAAAAAAATTTTTTGTGCTTTTTGGGTCACACCCTCCCACACTCAGGGGTTACTTCCTGGCTCTTTGCTCAGGAATTACTCCTGGTGATTACTCCTGGTGGTGCTAGGGGACCATAAGGGATGCCAGGGATTGAACCTGGGTTGGCCACAGGCAAGGCAAATGCCGCACTACGCTGTGCTATTGCTCTGGACCCTGGTTCCAGAGATTTTAAAAACCCTTACTCTTGTATTTTTTTTATTTAACTTGCCCTAAAAGAGAATCTTTAATGATTATATAATGTACATTGATTTTTTTTATGTGGACAGAAATTCGTTGTCTGTTTTGGGGTCTTTCCTGACTCCTTACTTAGGGATCACTCCTGGCGGTACTGGAGGTTGAACACATGTTGACCTCTTGCAAGACAAGAACTCTCTCTGCTATACTATCTCTAAAACTTATCAAAATTCATTTTTAAAGTATATCCCACATACATTTTTCAGATGTATAAATGAAAAAATTTTTTCAAAGTAAAATAATGGCACCCGGGAGAGAAGGCTAGTTCTATCACTGGCCCACCATCCCAATAGAGCCTCACAAGAAACCTGAGGAACCCCCTCACAATGAGGGGCTGCCATTTTCAACATCCGGCTCCACAGCCCGGCCACTTGGTTCATCAGTAAATGCACGAGATGAAAGCTTACTACTGAGTGTACCACCTGCACGGCAGAGCCTGGCAAGCTACCCGTGTCATATTTGATATACCAAAGACCAGTAACTATTATAGCTCTCATTCCCATGATCTGAAGGAATGATTTGAGGCTCTTCTTGTTCTTGAGCGAGCAGATGCCCACGGGCTCCACTAGCACAGGACAGGACATATGGAGGTGTTACTGGTGCCCGCTCAAGCAAATCGATGAACAATGGGAAGGCAAGTCAAATTCATCCTCAAGACAATGTGTGTTTGAGTAACTACACTTTGCAAAATACTGAAAAAATAATACGAGGAAACAGCAGAGAAGATTCCACAGTGAATATGTGAGTGAATTAAGATCTATTTTTCATTCTTGGTAAGTGCATATAACTTGGTAGTGAGATCAACATGTACAACAATTTTTGTACAAAGAAGAATATAATGAAATAGTAAAAGCTGTGGGAATTGGTAGAGACGTTTTTGTTGGGTTTGTATTGGCAGATGATAGAGCTGTGGGAGAGAGTAAAGGGATGTTACAACTTCCTGCTGAACCTGCTCAGCATCAGTGACCTGTCAACACTGCATTGGAGTCTGGCAGATAAAAGTGGCGGTGATCGGGTCACCATATGGGAAACCAGGTCAGCTGTGTACAAGGCAAATGTTCTACCCACTGTGCTATCGCTCCAGCCCCACCTATAGTTCTAATTGTATGAAGTCTTATTTAAAATCCCTATGATTTAACTATCTTGAAGCAACCTAATTCTCTATTAGAATTAATAGAGATGCTAATTCTTTTTATTCAGTGCCTTTCCTTTTATTTCATACTGCACTGTGGCCTAAAATTTAAGCAATACCAGGAAATCCATATTTCACTATTTTTTAAATAATGTGCAGGAATTGGCAGTGAGGGGAAGGGACAATTTCTCCCACTGGTGATAATTAGTGGTCTAATCTCAACGATGCTGTTTACTCCTGACAATTTTTTGAGTCAGGTCCTATTCCTACATAAAGATTGTATGCTTATAGCTTTAGATTTTTACACAGCTTAACTTTTATAACTATGCTCCCCAAACAAACCTCTTCTTCCCTAAAGTAGACCTTTGAACACAAACATCCCAGCAATCAATTCAGAGCTTACGGCAATGCTGACTGCTAACCATCAGTTCTATGCAACACTGGACAACAAATTCACTTGTGAAAGTACCTTTTGGAGAAGGAGGCCCCTGAAGCTGCAATCAGACTCTACAATGTAAAGAGGACCCAAGGTTGTGGGTCTTCTCACAGGGGGTTCCAGTATACAGAGATTTCAGTAGACAGAAATTTTCTAGTATACAGAAATTTCAGATATTTCAGTATACAGAGGGTTTCCAGTTTACAGAGATTCCAGGGTGAGGGGCAGGAGTGCCAGGGACTGGACTAGGGTTAACCGCTGTGGTAACTTCATTGCCCCCTTTGTGTTAATAAATGCAATTATATGTGCAAATATTTAGTCATTTCATTTGTATTTTGTCCCTTTTTGAGATTTAAAAACTCAAAATCAAGCAATTAAAGGTAAGAATGAGCAATTTTAAGGAATCAAGATCTCATCAATTTTAAGGAATAAATATCTTATCACAATTATGATTCAAAACAGAATAAAGAAGCAAATTCTGGGGCCGGAGCGATAGTCCAGCAAGTAGGGTGTTTGCCTTGCATACAGCCGACCCAGGTTCGATCCCCGGTATCCATATGGTCCCCAAGCACCGCCGGGGAGTAATTCCTGAGCAAAGAGACAGGAGTAGCTTTGAGCATCACCAGGTGTGACCCAAAAAACAAAAAAAAAAGAAGCAAATTCTAAGCTCTATCAAATATAAAGGATCCCAGCTCTTAATTAAAGCATATGGGATTGAAGCTTATTGACTACGTATGTTCAATGAGAAAAATATTAAAGAATGTGTATGCAATAGGACAAAAAATGTCACTGAACACAGTACCTAAATGTCAAGAAGTAATCAGAATTTTACCATCTAGTTTGAAAGTTCTAACTCTACACTCTAAATCACTAAAATTCTTAGTTCATTGATTACCTTTGATGCATTCAGCTTTTTGTGCACATTTTCAAGCACACACGTCAAAAAACAGATATTCATATTTATTCAGAGTTAATTTTATTTTAACATAACTGTATAGGCAGATATACTAATGAAGACAAATTTTATAAGAATATACTCATACATAAAGTTCAAGCTAATTACTGGAAAACACAACTCATCACCTCTATAACTTTAGAGTAAATTCACAATAACTGTTTGAAAGAATGGAATTTATAATTGAAAAATTAAACTTCAGAGACGGGTCACGTATCCCTATAACATAATAAAAATCTGAAATAAAAATGAAGAATCAGAGTGAAAAATACAAATCAAGTGAATCACTCATAGATATGAACCCAAGTGGGACACTGGTCTATTCAAAACTAGGTGCAAGTTAGTAAAAAAGACTGGATACATCTGATCTCCATGACACTAACCCATGACAGTACCAGATTCTGCCCTCCTGGTGGGAGTCTTATTCTCACCATTAAAGATTGAGACCTCTGGATAAATCATATAAATAAAGACAGAAACTTGTTGCTGCTCAAGTTCTCCGTCTTTACAGAGAGAATCACAAGGGAAATTTGTCATAACATGACACACTTTGTAATTAATTTTTACATTGCTTGCATTCGATTCTTTCTATCAGATTCTTTACTCTTAAGGTTTAGGAAGATGCTCCCAAACCAATCATCACAAGAGTAGGGAACCACCTAAATGCCCCAAAAGATTGTGTTTAACTCACATTTAACTGAAAACAAAGGCTGCATTATACTAATTTCTCTCTTTAGGAAATAACTGGTAATTACTCATAGGAAGTAGTTTACGAGAATACACTGAATTCAAATGCAATTATTAACATATAAATGTATAAAGAAAATAAATTATCATTTAATTACAACTGTTCTTAGATAAATTAACTGTGAAAAGAAAAACAATATAAGCAAAAAAATAGAACTTGCAATGTTCCCCCAAAAGATGTCCGTTTGCCTTGGACTACTGTCAAGTCCCATTGTTAAGCTCTAGGACAGTTTGTTCATTGGGGACTGGCCAAGAAAGTCTTCGTTGGTGCCAAGCTTCCCTGGCCAAATATCAGCATGGGGACACCCCTGTGCTGGTAATCTCTAGCTAATTTACCGGCGCTGTTGAAACTCCACCTTTAGTATGAATGGTTCACATCTGCTGCTAACAAGAGAAAGCCACAAATACACCATCTTGGCTGTGTTGGTTTCATGGCAAATTATGTATTAGTAAAGATGATTTTCATACTTAGAAGGTTCACGGATCCCCAGTCCAAAAAATTATTTGGTTTACTCCACAATTGAACATATGACTGTCTGACTGCACAGTGGGACAGAAATCTTGCCAAATAACCTGGCACTCTTCATTCTGGTTTTCAGAAGACTAAAAAACCATCAAGTCATTTTATGCAAACTGCCAGGACAAGAAATTGGTACGTCTCCTAAACAATCCCCTAATTTGGAATGAAAATAGACTTGGCTATTTTCCCAATCATCAGTAATTTAATATAATATATTGACAAATTACTTTAAAAGTAATGAATACAAGAGTAACATCACTCAGATTAACCTCTAAAAATTACTCACCTACAAGCTAATATAATACTTGTTAATAAAGGAGAATAAGTAAGTTATAGCGATTGAAGGATTTACAGTCCGCTAAAATCTGGAGACAACACTCAAAATTTTAATTTTTGGAAAAGCAGAAACTCAGAATATTTGAGTACTGGAGGAGCTACTCTAGTCCTTCCGGAGTGATTGTCCAGATCCATGTGCTCCTACTCCTATAGGTCTCTTATTCTGCTGCCTGTGAGCACCAGATGGATGCTAAGGTGCAGAAGGAAACTGAGAAAGGAGGAGAGGAAGTACAGGGTAGACCAAAGGCTGAGCCTTGCCCACTGCAAGGAAAGGTGTTACACATCCTTTCAGGCAGCAAATTCCAAGATTACAGGATGATCTCAGACAGCAGTAGGAAAAATGCATTTTTTCTCATCCCGTCTGTTGAATAGATAGCTCTTCAAAGCTCCTAGATATTTTTAAGTGGTTGATAAAGGATTTAAAGTCTAGATCACATCAAAATTATCTTGGTAACACCAAAATACACAGATCAGCAAGAACTATCTTTAATAAAGGGGAAAACCTATTATTCAAAATATTTCAGAGTATTGAATGCAATTGAGCATCTCTATGGTTTTGCAGTGAAATTGTGTAGAGGGAAATAGAAGGAGCAGGTGAAAATCGCTTGCTCTCGAAAGTCTGAGACAAGACAGCAACGTATACAGACTCTGACAAAGTAATAGTGTAAAATCTCATTCACATCCTTCAAGACACAGAAAGTGAGTCAACCCTGTCACCTGTGACCCAAGGAAACTTCACTTGGAATCTTTGAAGCAGTACTCACAGGTCCCCAATCTCATGTGTAGCAATGATAATGGCTTCTAGACTTGCCTTTTTTTTACAGGGGGCCAGTGGGGCACACATTTACATTAACTGTGAGTTACTGCCTAATGTCTTCATTATATCTCCGTTGGCAACTTACTTTGTACATAGAGTTTTATAGACACCAAATTATTTACCTGAATCTTTCTTTCAAAGAAGTCTGGTGAAGGACAAGCCAAAGTTTAAATGAGACTAAGAGTGCAGTTATGTTCTATCAAGTTGAATGAGAAATTCATGAGGACAACTGGTAAAGAGGAAACCGATTCCTCACCGCTTTTGGTTTTGGGTCCACACCTGGCAATACACAGTGGTTACTCCTGGCTGTGCACTCAGGAATTACTCCTGACAGTGCTCAGGAGATCACATGGGATGCTGGGGACCAAACACAGGTCAGATACATGCAAAGCAAGCACCCTAACTGTTGTACTATCACTCCAGTCCCATTAGCAAAATCATTTTCAAATGTGATTTTTTAAAAGTTTACATTATTTTACATTATATTCACTTGAGTTTATTCATCTTACTTTGCTTTAACCCAAGATTATCCTAAAACCCTACATTTGAATGGCATCATCTATGAACACAACTCATTCATTTTTACTGTTTCATTTCTCCAAACAACTTCTGTTCTTTCCATTGTTTCCAATCCCAAATCTATATTTCTGTGATAAGCTGCTACTATTTCAAGCCTATCTATTATCCTCTAAGGTAGCTTCACCTGGATGGTTTACCAATATATGAACTCAGAATATCCATATTCAATCTACCACATTCCCACAAAAGTTGTCTTCACCTGGAACCCTGTGTTCACACAAACTAAAGTAGCAGTGTCCTGCAAGGGTTCATCTGCATGTCTTCTGACTGTATCTCCTCACAACTTTTCTTACACTAATTTTACATCCCCCATTTCTACACAATGCCTTACTAAGTCTTCTCCTGCGATATGCCTGTACTAACCCTTATTCATCTCTCAAGATTTATTCCCCTTTTGTAATCCCTTTGCCACTCATGTAGATGGCCAGTCTTCCCATGAGTTCCCCAAATCCCTACACTGATAGATTCCAAGATTATAAAAAACAAAAAAGAAGTGGGCCAGAGAGACAGCACAGCAATCAGTGTGCTTGCCTTGTATGTGGCCAACCCAGGTTCTATCCTTGGCACCCCATTTTGTTCTCTGAACCCTGCCGGATGTGATCCCTGAGTGCAGACCCAGGAATAAGCACTGAGCACTGCCAGGTGTGGCCCCCTAAATAAAGCAAAACAAAAATAATATCAAACTATTGTCAACTCAAAAGAAATCTTTGGAATACTGAGGCTTGCCATCATGTTAATCTGTTCGGTCACAAGTAGACCAAAGTGATATGGGTATACATGTGGGTACATACAAATTTAGTGAAGAGTAAGAAGTGAGAGTATATATAAGAAGGAAAGGGCTTAGATACATGTTAGAGAAGAGAGATCTGGATTAGAAATACACTCTAAATGTTATACTTATAAAACAAAGGGCATCCAAATTACTGTAATCAGAACATTTCTTTTCTCAACTTTGTCAGAAAAAATGGGTCTCAGTGGACAGGACAGCTATGAGGAGTGTGTGTTCATTGTGTGGGCCTAAGGTACAGGATAAATTGGAATGTAGGAGGAATCAGAATTATTTATTTTAGTCTCCCAATATAAATGAGCTAAGTGATTTATGTTGGGAGAATTAAAGAGAAGTGAGATGAGGAAGGAAGAAAAACAGAAGGGAAGGGAAGAGGAAAAAAGAAATCTGAAATAAAAAAAGGTATTGAGATCAGAGAAATGAAGATTATTGGGGATGGAGGAGTCTTTGAAGGAAAATAGTTTTTAGAGTCACTGCTAAGTTATCACTTATGTTCTGTTCCGCTGACTCTAAGACCCTCATAAAGCACTCATTATTGGAAATACACAATTGAAAAAAGAAAATGGGAAAAGAATTTTTTATTTTCTGCTTCACACTGTATAAAAAAGGGGGCTTTAGGCAATTCTGAGACAGAATTTTTAATTGTTTTCATTGTTTTTAAAGCAACACTGGGAAACACTTCATTTTGCCTTTTTTTTTTCCTTCCCACTGGAGAGTAGTTTCCAAACAGTGGTCAGAGGGCCTGAGGGCCACAGATTGGATGACTGATCCCAAGAGCTTCGTGCTCAGACTGAGACACGGCAAAGCTCTGCCCAGCACTGATAGAGGCCTTCGAGACAATGTCCAGTGGTACCCAGGGGCAGCCAGAACTATTCCAACTTTTTTAATTTTTAAAGGATTACAAAGCATAGAGATTAAATTATAAAGGCAGATTAAACTATAAAGAGATAAAATTAAAACTAAAGACAGCTTATTTTAATATAGTCATATTTAATTATAGAAAAAAACTTCTTATCATTGAAAATGATAAGCCTCAGATTTCTCTCCCCAAATCCTTTTCTAGAAGCAAACTGCAATGGAAATACTGGCACTCTGAATAAGATAATGTTTAACACACTTTGATCTAAATTTTTAATGAATTAACTTGTTTAGTTTTAATACCACACTTTAGAGACAGATCGAGTTCAGCATCTTTCTTAAGGTATACAGATCATAAATTATTTTCTAAACATATATAACCAGTAAGTGTCCAAGCGGAGATTCACAGACAGCTGGAAATCCCGTGCCCATCTTGGTCACTGCTATATTCCACTGTCTTTGCAGTTAAGATACGGTGCATGTTTTCCTTGCAGGGAAGCCATTTATTACTCTTCTGCGTGAATGAAAGCAATAATACTCTGTCTTATGTAGCACTGCTTCAATCAGCAGATAAACTGCCCGAAGCCTGTGATAATGAGCAATCCTGTCACTTTAAAGCCAATGGACCACTAGAACTTACACTAGATAAAGAAAAGTACTAGACAAATGGGAAATGGGATTCCCTGATAAGCATTTCATAATGGAAACCAAAGAGCAAGTAAATGTGATCAAGAAACAATTTAAGTTACTTAGGAAAAAAAGTAGACTGAAATACACTGGTGAGAAAGTTGGGAAGACTGAAGAAGGCTGTTCACTTTGACACTAAATTATGTAAATCATATGCAAAGTATGCAAATCTGCATGAAGAGAGGATGGGTGAGGCTGTGATTGTTTTCTCTTTCCTTAAGCCTATGTAAACACCTTTGAAATGAACAGTGAGGGTATTAAATGTGAATTTCACACTAGTATGAGTTTTTAGGTACTTGAAAGGCTAGGTTACATAAATGTGAATTAGCACATATTCAAAATGTAAATGCTTTAGAAAATGTCACAATTGTTTTCATCCTCTGGTCATTTAAAATGATTTTAAGCACCTTTTAAGGCTGTTTCAATTTCCAGTGCCCATCCTTCATATAGTATGATCATTTGCCTACACATCAACAGTGAAAGTGCCTTATCATGGAAAAGTAACTGTTCCATCAAAATTGGGATAACAAATATCAAATGACAATTTTTTTTTTGCTTTTTGAGTCACACCCGGCAAAGCTCAGGGATTACTCCTGGCTCTTCCCTCAGGAATTACTCCTGGCGGTGCTTTGGGGAGCATATGGGATGCCAAGGATCGAACCTTCAAACCTGTCAAATGACAATCTAAGGATACATCCTAACCCATATATATCCCACTGAACTGAATCATAATGAACTAAAGCACAACATAACAATATATCTAAGAACTTTATTTTCTAAGATTATTGGTGTTGGCTAATTTTTTCACTTAGGAACTAAATGACATTCCTAGAAAAGCTAACTCTTCTGCCCATTCCAGTAACACAAAACAGCTATTTGCTGTCTTTTACTATAGAATTTATAACTATTGAGATCATGAAAGGAAAATTGCTCCTAAAATTATAAACTAAACATATATAAAAAAGACACGCAGAATGCTAATTAAAAGGGTAAAACACAGGGGAGAAAGGAGGGAGGAAGGGAGGGAGGGGAGGGAAGGAAGGAAGGAAGGAAGGAAGGAAGGAAGGAAGGAAGGAAGGAAGGAAGGAAGGAAGGAAGGAAGGAAGGAAGGAAGGAAGGAAGGAAGGAAGGAAGGAAGGAAGGAAGGAAGGAAGGAAGGAAGGAAGGAAGGAAGGAAGGAAAGAAGGAAGGAAGGAAGGAAGGAAGGAAGGAAGGAAGGAAGGAAGGAAGGAAGGAAGGAAGGAAGGAAGGAAGGAAGGAAGGAAGGAAGGAAGGAAGGAAGGAAGGAAAGAAGTTCCAGAGTTATCAAAGCATAATATTCTAAAAAGAGTACCAGGAACTGTTTGCTAATCGAAGAAAACTACCGTGTTGCTAAAGAATATAACATGCATATATTTTGTGAATGGTACAGGGCAAGGGACTTAAGGGAAACTTATATTTCTTTTAATGTAGCCACTTAAACTCTATTAAAAGATACAATGTAAAAGGAAACTAAATCCATTGAATTCATTTTAAAACACTTAAAAAACAAAACTGAGTTAGAGGCAAGTGAGGAAAAGAGTATAAAGTCCCTGGGGAGGGTGACAGGTACTCTAGTGACAGGTGTGATGTTGGGATTATGACAATGAGAAACCATTATTAATAATGGAATAAGCCAAAAAAAAAATAAACCAGATGAATAAACATAAGCGAACAAAGGCCAAGGGATATTAAATAACATTTTCAAAGTCACACAGTTACTTGTTGATAGTGGAATGGGATTTAGTATATGATTTTTAGTTATTATGTCAAATAATTTGTATCAAATCATTTAAGTAAGGACACCAACACCACCAACGGCTCTTTCCTCACATGTTCCGAGGAACAGTTCTTCTCCAGTGTCAAAACGATGTGATGCGATTGACGCCTTCTCGTCTCGGTCAGACCAATGATGTCATATTTGATCTTTCGTGCTTGCACCATCAGGTCCTCAATATATGCTTCTGATGCCAGCGTATGTGCATTGAAACTACAGACAGTCATTTTAGTCTTTCTTCATTTTGGCAGCCTATTTTGGCCATGAAATTTTATCAGCCACTCATTTTTCATCCTTCTCAGGGCTGCCATATTAAGGGCTCTTTCAGGGCCAGGGAAATAAACATAGTTATTACTGGTTTTGGGACATCGAATATACATCGGATGACTTGCCTGGCTCTGCCATGTGGGCATATACTCTCAGTAGCTTGCCGGGCACTCTGAGAGGGGTGGGTAAAATATTCTTGGTAATTTGGAGATAAATTGTGCAGCCACAAAGTGGCCGTGCACAACAGGAACAGCTGGAGCTGCTCTTCCTGGTGTATCTGCATCTGTGGTTCAAGAATTCCTGGACTTGAAATACTTTCCTCTGAAGGGTGGGTCTCTAAAGGTGGGTCTTTGTAGCCTGGGTCTCTGACAAGTCGGGCTTGAGATTGGCTTATTATCTTGGGTGGAGTTCTGAAAAGTTGTGGAGTTTGGATGATGAAAATCGCTGCCAGCATGGTGTGCCATCAGCACACATCAATACACTGGCTCAGCTCTTCACATGCTACCTGTCTGAATGCAAGGTGCCATCCCAATGGAAAACCAGCAGGACAGTTCTACTGTTCAAGAAGGGAGACATCCATGACATTGGCAACTATCACCCCATCTGCCTGTTGTCTGTCATCTACAATCTGTTCACTGGAGTCATCCTGAACAGGATTGGCAGAACATTAGATGAAGAACAACCATGGGAGCAAGCTGGCATCCGAAAAGGATTCAGCACAATCGACCATATTCACACGGCGACCAAACTCATTGAAGTTTGTAGGGAGTTCAGGATGCTGCTCTGTCTCATGTTCATTGATATAAAGAAAGCCTTTGATTCTGTTGAGACTGAAGTGGTCATCGAAGCCCTAGCCAAACAGAGCATTCAAACCCATTACATCAAGATCCTTTGTGATCTGTATTATGGACTCACCACCAGGGTCTCACCATTCTACAAGGAGGTGATTATTGATGTCAATAGAGGGGTTCGTCAGGGTGATAACATTTCACCAAAACTCTTCAGCGCACCCTTGATAACATCATGCGACATTTAGAATGGGAAGGAATGGGAGTGAAGATAGATGGCAGCAACTACACCACCTCTGGCTTTGCTGATGTCGTCATTCTAATGACACCAAACATTAGCCAAGCGGCACAAATGCTGGCTGACTTTGACCAAGAATGTGGAATGCAGAATGAGAACACTATTTTGGACTCAAGTGAGAAAAGGAATCCAGAGTTCTGACCTCCGTCGATGATTGCGAGTCAGGGATGCTGTCTAATTTGCCAAGATGTCAAAAAATCAGATGGACTGGACATGTAATGTGATTTGGAGATGACCGCTGGACTAGAGCTGTTACCTACTGGATCCAATGGGATGTCAAAAGATTACGTGGCCGCCCACCTACAATATGGCCATATTTCTTCGTCAAGACCCTGAACGAACAGTTTGAGGCTCTTCATATTCATGAAGCAACCAGATGCCATTGGGCTACACTGGCATGTGATGGGGTCAAATGGAAATGTTACTGGCACCCGCCGAGCAAGTCAAGGATTAACAAGATGCCAAGTGATCAAGTGATCATTTAAATAACTTATGCTTTCCTATAACAATGCTATCATAAATAGTAGGCTGTTGACTACATTTTCTGTTAAATTAATAAGCAATATCAACTCATGGCTGATCTTAACAAGTGTGATAGTAATAATCTCATTCCCTTTTCATAAGTTCTTTCATACCCAAACAGTAACATTCAAAGCACATGGAACCCAGGTCATTTCATTACATAACCCCAGCAAGGATTCAAGAGCTCCCACTTAGATTCATATTCTGAGACATCAAACTGTCATCCATCTCAAGATGATTCTTGGATATGGCCTAGTTTTCTTCCATCTCCTCCCTCCACCTGACATTTCTCCCACATTTTTCTAAGATTCATTCTACATATCCCCTAAAACACATTTCCTTGGGGCCAGTGCAATAGTCCAGCAGGTAGGGCATTTGCCTTGTACGCAGCCGACCCAGGCCAGGTTCGATTCCCCAGCATTCCATATGCCCCCAAGCACCACCAGGAGTAATTTCTGAGTGCAGAGCCAGGATAGCCCCTGAGCATTGTTGGGTGTGACCCAAAAAGAAAAAAAAAATCTCATTTCCTTCCTAAAGAGTACCCAGTCTAGATTTCAAGGTGGAATTAATCACAGCTGCCCCTATACTTCCAAACTGCAGCCGAGCTCATTAACACACAGCATTTTACCCTCTTTCTCTACAGGACTGACACCTCAGGGGAACTTTCCATAGCTTTGTCTCTTTAGATGCTGTGGGAACATAAAAACACTTAATTATTATTTGTCTAATAAAAGGATAATAACAGGGGGCTGGAGCGATAGTCCAGCAGGTATGGCGTTTGCCTTGCACGCGCCAGCCAGTGCCGGCCCGGATTTGATCCCCGGCATTCCATATGGTGCCCCAAGCATTGCCAGGAGTAATTCCTGAGTGCAGAGCCAGGAGAAACCCCTGAGCATTGCCAGGTGTGACGCAAAAAAAAAAAAAAAGGGATAATAACAAACATTGGTGTTGTTGATTCTGTCTCTGTTTATACAATAATCAAGACATTATGGTAAGCTACAAAAAGTATTTGCGATTATTATCCATTTTGAATTAGTAGAAAAGATATTTAAAACTTGATCATGGAAAGCAGGTTGCAGAAAGAGAATAATCCTTACACAATGTGTATTGACTTAAGCTGGGTTTTGGGAAGAAAAGCTTTCCTGGAACAGGTGACCTTTATTACCACTTTGCTTTAATTGCAAATACTTTTAGTACCTGATGCCTATTAATTTGTCAACTCTGCTAGGAGTGAAGCCAAGAAACACAACAAAGAAAAATAAACCTTTAAATGTAGGCAATAAAGAACTGGTTCTGAGTAACAATTACCTTGGGTAATATAGAAATGCTAAGTAGCTAGTACAGTTCACTACATAAATTTCAATTTTAATTATGGAAGATAAGGAGTTAAAAATGAAAAACATCATCATTATTGTGCATTAAAGACATCCAAAGGGACATATAGAATGCCTGAGTTTAGATCATGATGAAGAACAACTGAGCTTTTCTGAGGACATCTCACCCTGCAGAGTGACCACCTGCATACTCATAACACTGTGCATAATCAAGGGGCAGAGAGTCCAGATAAAAACCAAGAGAAGCCCACTATGGTCCCTCCAGTCATTCTAAAGATCACTCAGTGATAATGTTATGGTAGAGGAGGAGAGGAGGCTGGGTGCCAGGTAATCCAATACACACAACTGGTGAATTAAAAATCTCCTCCATGAGGTATAACCAGTCAGACATAATAGAAAAGGTCAGGAGTGGGACATTAAGGTGGGGGGGAGACAAAGATCTTTGTCTTTGAACCTACCTCCTTTGTGCCTAGACAGGCAACAATTTATCTCTCTCTTTCTCTCTCTCTTTCTCTCTCTTTCTTTCTCTCTCTCTCTCTCTCTCTCTCTCTTTTGTGCCTGGGTATCACTTGTATCACTTGCTTCCCATTGTTCATCGATTTGCTCAAGTGGGCACCAAAATGTCTCCATTCGTTGGGAATGAGGTCCACTATTGTTACTGTTTTTGGCATATCGAATACACCACAAGTAGCTTGCCAGACTCTGCTGTGGCTCTAGGTTCATCCCAGGGACCCAGTCTTTTTCTATGTTAGACCATCAAACATCCAGGGCCCATGGCGCAGAGCCCTGGGTGTAAATAAACCTGTCTCCTGTCTGCCACCTGCCGACGCAGCTGGGCACCACAGCCACACCTGCAACACCTCAAGGGGCAGGTGGCAGGTTGTGCCTGGGTAGAGGACAGAAAAGCAGGAGTGTGTGACTGGGAACCTGGAAAAGCCAAAGGGAAATGAGCAGTGCACACCAGAAACAGAAGCAAAGCTCAGAATATCTGCAACAGACAAGCAGCCACCAAGAGTGTGAGGCATCAAAAACACAAGATGTCTGAATACTGTAAGGCATTAAAACACAGACCTGTGGAGAACACAGGATATTAAGGGACAAGATCAGTGAGGACCCATAGTGAGGTCTGGACATCGGACAAAACTACCTCCTAAAATTGTGAGATAAATAACTGTAGCATCATAAAGAGCTTCCACTTTCTGTGCTAATTTTACATGTACTATTCAAGGGCCCACACACTTGGGTGCTAGTCAGGTTTATTTTAACAATATCAGTGGAACTGAAGAAATATTTAGCTAGAGTTTAATTCATTCTAAAAATTTTATCAGATGCTAAACAGGAAATCAATCAAATATTTGGAATGCCAATAAAGTTTTGATGTTGCAACACACCACATGAAAATGTTCTAGACATGGGCCCAAAGTTCTCTGATTCTAGATTTTGGTGATTTCAAATTCACTGACTAACAAGGTGGACATGGAATTAATTACTCACTCCTGAATATAGTTGAAGATGTCTCCAACTCAACCCAATTAAATAATCCTGTCAGCTAAAAGGGAATTTCCTCAGGAAAAAAAAATGAGGGATCTTTCTTACCAAAATAAGGGGTGGGAGGAGACGAACACTGGACATATGAAAATGTATGCTGCATGCTTGAAAATTTGAGAAGGCTAAACGTGATGAGGTTTAATTCAAAGAATAAAGACATAGCAAGCAATGTCCAAGAAATTCAAGCCCACTGAAATGATATATAGATTTAGCCCATTCATGACAGAATAAAAGATAGAGGACTACGAGGTAGAATTTTAAAGATAGTTTCCATTTAAAATACAGGAAGACTATCTCGAGAGGAGATGCATAGAAATAAATGACTATTTATCCATTACTCTGAATGGATACCCCAGGACTGAACCGAACAAGCTGAGACTCTTCTTCCAATTCTCCTACTCTGGCCCATCTGGCATGCATTTGGAGAAAACCTCTTAGGCTCTGCCTTCTCACTCTTCTGTGTTCTTTCCCAGGGGCAAAGAAGAAAACCCATGATAAAGTTCACTAGTCTTTAGCCAGTCTTCCCTTCAGGACTTCCTGTCCAGCGATCACACCCATTTACTTCCCATTCCATCTCCTCTTTGCTGAAATGCTCCAGGTAACACTGACCCTACATGGGCGGGCAAAGCTCCTGCTTTCCTGCTGGACAGACTTCATCTGGGCCACCTGTGCAACCCAGGAGGTAAGAAGCCAGCAGGTGACTTGCACCACATGATTCTGAACCAATTTTGCTGGTAGTTGTGTAATTTCTGTGTGACTTTCATAAGTGGTTCAGAATTTCGAAGGAAGAGAAGTATGACTTTTTCAAAAGCACTAATATTTCTCAGATGGGATTCCAATAAGGACTTGGGAGAATGTTTTAAAATATTGTCAGGAAATTAAAATATTGTTCACTGGAAATTCTGCCAAGGCATGATACTATTTATATAATGGGGAAGGGTCACTAAAAACAGTCAATATGAGATTTTTACCTGATGGCAGAGCACTAGAAAATTTAGCATTCTTCTGCCATTGAGAACTGACATTGTCTCTGCTTTGTGAGCTAATGAAATGCAATGCCCCTGAAAGTCGAAAATTTGATTCTACCACATCAAGTTGCCATATGGCATTTATCAATTAACCTGCTACTCTTTGCAGGAAATAAAGTAACTGTGACAATGTCTTACTACAGTGATGGGTAATTGCTGATTAAATAATTTTTTATAAAGTACTCAAATACACCAAATGGTTAAAAGTAAACTTTAACTTCTAAGGTGGACACGTGATTGTAAAAAAAAGAAGTGTGAGATTTCTTCTGCTAGCAAATTATAGAAAATAAGGTAAAGATGCATGCCATGGAACTAGACTATCCATACAATATTGAATAAGAAAGTTGAGAAAGTAAGTCTGCTATCTGACTTTAAAGCTATTAAGTTACAATGAAGGGAACTTGTTACTGGCATCATAATTAATAAATCAATGCAATAAAATAGACAAAGAAAATTATGTTTAATTTGTTTCAGCAAATGTTTCTGTAATCACTGTATCACTGTATCACTGTGTTCCCGTTCATCATCCATTTGCTAGAGCAGGCACCAGTAACATCTCCATATGTCCTGTCTCATGCTAGTAGAGCCTAAGGGTATCTGCTTGCTCCAGGAACATAAAGAGCCTCAAACCATTCCATCAGGTCATGGGAATGAGGTATATGATTGTTATTGGTATTTGGTATATCAAATATGACATGGGTAGTTTGCCAGGCTCTGCCGTGCAGGTGGCATACTCTTGTAGTCACCTCTGATCTCCAGCATTTATTGATGAACCACATGGCTGCAAGTGGCCTCATGAGATGGTCTGTGATAGGCTCTTCTGCTGGGTGGAGTTCTGACGAGAGGGGCATTAAATATTATTGTGCAAAAAAGTACTTTTTTTGAACTTCAGGTAAAAACTTACTTTACTTTTTTCAAGTAAAAGCTTCAAGTAAAAAAATTAATAAAATGTTTCAAGCCTCAAGTAAAAAAATTAATCTGCAATGGATGACATACTAATCACAAAAGTTACATATACTGAAGCTAAAAAGAAGAGGAGCTAAGACTATCTTCACCATTTAGAAGTGAATTAATGTACCTTAGATGAATCTTCTCCATAAAAATTTGGTAATATTTAAAAACAGACTCTTTATGAAAATTGTCTTTTGTATAGCCTATAAATATACATTTTTATTCTTAGAGAAAAGCAAATTCAAAATCTCAATAAGGGTCAGAGAGCTAGTAGTGAGTAAGGTAACTGCCTTGAATGAACATGGCCAATCCAGGTCCAATCCCCAGCACCACATATGATCCCGTGAACACTGACAGGAGCTAGGATTAAGACATGAGCATTGCCAGGTATAGCCCACCCCATTCCCATAAAATAAATTAAAAATATATAAAACCCAAATAAGATGCTGTTAAATCTGTCAAGATAGTTAAAACTAAAGTGTTGGCAAAACAAGGTATTGACAAGAATGTGCAGCAACTGATGCGTTCACATGTAAATGAGAGTTGGTGGGAGCATGAACAGAACAACCAAAGGTGAGCAGGACTAAGCTGGCACTGCTCAGGCTTTCCTTCCCATCTGAAGCCGATTAATGACTTCACCCTGGGAGCCTGAAATTGACCATGCTGGAATTTTTTACATCATAAATTTTGCAATTTTGGAATCTTTATAGATCTTCCTTTCCCTCCTTTTACCTTCTGGTTCCACTTTTTCTTTATCCTCCTTGTTTTTTTTCTTCCTTTAATGCAGAGCCAGTTGATAAAAAGATTTAATAGCCCACCAGTGAGTCAAAACACTTTGGGATAATTTGTGCAGTTTTTTATAAAACTAAATTTATATCCCCACTCTCCAACCACTGTGTGGTCATCTGTGGGATAGTTCTCAGCAGGAAAAACAGATAAATACCAGCATGGAAGGATCTCAGTAATATGAAGAAAATAAGTGTAAACATAGACCTAACACAACATCATGTGCTACATGATTACATTTATGTAATATTAAACAACAGGCAAAATTAAGGTAAAAACAGAACAACATTGCCTTTATAACAGGAACGTGGGCACAAGATTGGGAAGGGAGATAAGGATCCTTGCTGGGCTAGTTAAAAACTGTGCAACTTAACAGAAGTTTAAGTTCAATACAAAAGCAATTGTTAAAACTCAACAAAGACATTCACCATCTTGGTGTTTCACTCTATTAATATTACCACAAAAGAAGAAACATGAATGATGAGCTCCAAAATGTTCTTGCTAAATAATTTAGGGAGGTGTCCCATGTCGGCAACGAAATTTATCACAAAAATAAGATGAGATCTACAGACATAGATAGGTCAAGAGATACATGATAAAGCAAATAGAAAAATGTTCATGGGAGAATCCAAGACATACATAAAGGTGTTCACTATAACGCAGCTACATTTTCTGTATGCTTCCAAGTTTTTAATAATAAAATGGAAAAATCAGTAAAGGATAAAAAGCTTAGTAAGGATGTACTTTGAGTGCTACTGCCAGCCACCAAGTGAGATGTTTCATGTATAAAATCTACTTTTACCCTCACCGTCATTCTCTGTGTTTCATAATATTATCACTCTCATTTTACAAGAATTAAGCAAAAGCTTCTAGAAATTAGGGTGCTTCCCAAGGCTGACTAAACAAGTAAAATGTTCATTCTGTCCTATAACTACACAATAGACAAATTTTCTCTCTGCTTGAAGAAATAGAAGGCAGAAACTACAACAAATGGCAAACAGGAGAGCAATCTCACAGGGTAATGAATAAGAGATAGAATATTTGCTCAGAGTCCCTGCTCCAAGATCTTTTAAGACTCTGCTACAAGACTCAAACACCTAGTGTGAAGAGTCGGTGCAAGGTTAGTGCAAGGTTAAGAATGACTCCTTAGCTCTAAAGCTCCTACTTTCTGCAGTGACACAGGCACATCACTCAGGCCCCAACACAAAACGTAGTGGCCTACTTGAATTCAGATTTTTAGATTTCCCCAAACAGCAAACATCCCTTTCTTTTCTCTTTTTTAATTTTGTTCGGGAGAGGAACATCCAGTGATGTCCAAAGCTCACTCCTGGCTGAGTTCAGGAATCACTTCTGGTGGGCTCAGGGGACTATATGGAATGCTGGGGATCAAACCCAGGTGGGCCACGTGCAAGGCAAGCACCCTACCTGCTGTACAATCGCTCCAGCCTCAAACCGACCTTTCTGAGATGACAGTTTTTCATGTCGTCTGCTCCTGGAGCTGGTGTTCTTGTATTCAAAACGCAGAAAGGGGAAGCTCAAGCCCGGCAGCTGGGACTGAATGCTGCAGTCCTGAAGCTGTGGTCAAGCTGCTTCAAAAGTCTTGTGCTTACTAAAAACAAGACCCATTAGTCACAAAAGGCAGTGCTCTTTCTGCAAGCCGGTCATCACAGATGCAGCAGGCAAACACTGATGGATCATCCTAGTGGAGAAAACAGGTTTCCAAGGAGCAGGCCCTGTCACTAATAGACAAGCTTACCCATCACCCCTCCAGAACTTAGTGGAGTATCAGGGCATACCCCTCCACTGGAGAAGCTGTGTTTTACCCTCAGGACTGCCGACCTAATAACTCATTTGTACTTTAGAAAATGGAGGCTCTACCACCAATGGAAAGAGCTTCACAAAAAAAAAAAAATGAAAGAAAGAAAGAAAAGAAAAGAAAGAAAGCAGGCCCCATCCATTTGTAGGCTACAACAATTCAGTGATCACTTAGCTGTTTCCTGCCGGGACTGTCCCTGTAATCAGTAATTCTCAGACAGACATAAAACACAGTAGTTTTTCTATGGATAATAGGCTGTTCATCTGCTGAAAACACTTCTATTTTTTTTCATGTACTATACAAAATGCTTCATTTCAACCCGAATGAAAATGACAAATCCTTTCACATCAGAGTTTTGCAGGCAGCCCGAGGAAGCTGAGAAATACCATCACTTAGAGAATCACCAGGAGGATTGGAAGAAGGCCCAGGGGGTACAAGGAGCTTCCCTTATTCTGCATCCACTCCTCGGTGGGTAATTCAGGTCACAGTGATGACTGTGGATGCTTCAGTAACTCTAAGTTACAGAATGCTTCCCTAAATCTCTAAACCAAGGCTGCTTATGGAAGAAAGGCAAGATGAAAAGGCAATTATTAAAATAGGTGAGGACTCCCAGGAAGCTGTTAATTCTAAAGGGGAGAAATGACTTAAACCAGGCATGGGGAAAATACACTGATTCCCTAGCAATTCCTCGGGTGGCTGCTTCATTAGTAGCCATGGAAGTCACGAGGAGATGCAGAAGCCATCAGATTTCAAGGTTAGTGGGAAGCACAAGCGTCCATGTCATCCCAGCACAAAGCTGTTCTCTCCTTTGCAACTTAGCCTGGAAACATGTCGGGAATTCAGGCTTCTCCAGAAATGGCTGGGCTCGCCCGTTTACATCAGGGGAACTCAGCATGGGTTTGTAATTTGCGGAATTTGCCAACTGCAGGGAAACTACATTCAGTAAAGCAAATCACTAGAATGAAGACTTGGGCTAGATTTCCTGCCCGTGTGTTTACAGCACAGATCAATGCACACCAGCCGCGGAAGGGAACACTGAAGAGGTGCTGGAGAGAGATGTGTGTATTTTTAGCTTCAACTACCTCCAAGCAAAGCAACCTTTCCCTCAAATAAAGTGAACAAATGAATAATTTACCAGGGCTGGAGGTGCAATAGGGAATGTCTCTGACTACAAGTAAACCAGTTGTTCACGGCTCTTGTTTTCAGTTGGTCAATACATATCTTTAGAAGCCATTTATCTTGTTTTTTAAAAAAAGAATTACCTATAGTTGTTACTTAATTTGAATTGGGGTAAATGGAGAATATATCATTATAAATAGAATGGGGAAATACATCTATTTCCTACATAAATCATACTTTAAACATTTCACCAGACGCAATTCCAGTTTTTCCACAAAGAACTACATTTAGAAGAGGATGAACTTTGAGAATTTTTCTGTTTTTTCTCTGTGGGGGGACAGGGGGGAGTGTTATGCTGTATTTTTGTTGTTTGTTTTGCTTTGGGGGCCACACCACTGGTGTTCAGGGCTTACTCCTGACTCTGCATTCAGAGATAACTCCTGGTGGGGTTCAGGGGACCATAGGGAGTACCAGAAATTGAACCTGGATCAGTCACATGTGATGCAAGCAACTGACCCACTGTATTATCTCTCTGGTCTGCTTTGAGATGGTCTGATTAGACCTTGAGTATGGTAGCAGTGGCTTTTAAGACACTTAACCACTAGAAATCTTGTTTTGCCCTTTCATAAAATGGAGAAAATAATACTGCCTCATCTGTGTGTTGTGAAGATTAAATAAAATAATGTATGTAAGACACCCAGCACAGGCCTAGCACTTAGGAGGTGTCAAACACACATGTGGGCTTCTTCTCACCCTCTCTAGGCTTTCCCTCACCAAGCCGCTGCCAAGCTGGCACTGTGCTGCCGGCACTCAGCACTCGCATGCTAACAATCGCCTGGAGGTGGCTTCCGAGCAGTTCTCACAACCTAAAATCATTTGACTTGCTAGTAGTTACAGTGAATACCTACAATGTGTTCATCATTCCAGACTGCTTTTGCATTGGAAAAGTCACGTTAGCAGCTTTGCATAACAAAAGATTTAAATATAAGCCTCCTCAGAAATGAAGCTGGAACAGCCACTCAGAATTCAGCACATCTTACTTTTGCTTTCCAGTGAGTCCCCCTGAAGTGCCAACTCCACCTGAGCAACAGTTCATCTATATTTTTTAATAATTTTATAAAATCTGCAATATTCTCCCTTAAAAGCAGTGAAAGACTCAGGTACTGGGGTCAGACTACAGGCATGAGAACCCCATGCCCCGCCTCCCAGCAACTATAGGAACTTGACAGAGAGTCCTGTCTCCTGGGGAGCAATATGAGCCCAATTGCATCTTATCAGGTTATTACCTGGATTATATGCTTATGAGCTATTTATATCTGTACATATGTTTAGATGGTGCCTGAGAGCATATGGCTCAAATAATTATTATTTTCTCAATCTACCTGAACGCATCAGTTCTTTCTGAGGAATAGTAAAGCCAGCTGCTCTCCCAAGAGTGAGCAGTCACCTCTTTCTCCCAGTAAGCCCATTTTTGCATCTGTGGCTTTACAGGTCACTATAAGTGAATATTTGAAAACGGAAGGAAAAGAAATGAAAATACTCATCAATCTGTCTCCCTTGGGCCTGGACACCCAAAGTCTCACAAATACACATGCAGTTAGACCTACTGAGGGAAAAGTTCTCTAAGGAAAAGAACTTGAACTTAATCTCAGAGATTAAGTGACCCACTCAAAACCTTCGTCTGTTTCAAATTAAAGAAGAAAAACAGAACATAGAGCATTGAAAAATGATGCCTCCATTAATGATGATTTCTAAGAATGAGTTACTTAATCAAGTCCTAGAAAATCTCATCCTCTTTCTAGATGAAAGTCTATTATATAGGTGAACTTCTGGAATGCTCATAAACACAAACAGACCTTGCATGAAGATGCAACTACTGGGAGAAGCTGTTGGATGAACCCGCACAGCTTCCAGTCTGATGAGCTGAGAAGTGCGGGAGACTCATTCCAATACCTTCTATCAGTTATTTAATTGCATTGGCTTTTTGGGTAACACCCAAAAAAACTCAGGGGTTACTCCTGGCTCTACACTCAGGAATTACTCCTAGTAGGTGGTAATTCCTACCAGGCAGGAAAGTCTATGGGATGCCAGCGATTGAATGTGGGTCAGCCTTGTGCAAGGCAAACGCCCTCCCCTGCTGTGCTATCACTCAGGCCACTCTATCAGCTATTCTTGCTGGTGTCTAATTCCTGATAACACAGCACAACAGCCATGGAAAACTGCCTTGTACAAATCCTTGGGCAAAAAAAAAATCACCTACAAAAAAAATCACCTACTCTGGGCTTTCAATATTTCTATGGAAAAGACTTATGTAGCAAAATGTTAAGTATGTGAGGGGCTGAAGCAGTAGGACAGAGGGGGAGGTCACTTGTCTTGCCTAGCTGGCACACACATGGTCCCCTGAGTAATGTCAGGAGTGATCCCTGAGCACAGAGACCTGGCACTTCTGGGTAGCCGGAAGTGCCACCCAAATAAAAAAAAAAATAGAAAATTTAATGACAGACAAGGTTCTATGAGTATATTGGGGAAGGTGCTTATATTGGTTATTTCCAAACATGCCTAGTAAGGCAGGTTCTGGAGCATGGAGTAGGAGAGAGGAATGCCATTCACTGTGCTAGAGTACTACCCTGAGTTACAGTCATGCCAAGTAAAGCAGGAACAAAACAATACTGTTATAGGGACTAGAGAATACAATATACAGGACTCGGCTTTTGCAGGCAGTGTCCCAGGGATCAATCCTTAGTCCCATATGTAGTCCCCAGAGCTTGAAGAAGCAGGCATTAGCCCTGAGCACAGCTGGGTGTGACCCAAAAAGCAAAGACAAAAATAATCACTGTATCACTGCATCACTGTCTTCCTGTTCATCATCGATTTGCTCGAGCGGGCACCAGTAACATCTCCATATGTCCTGTCTCATGCAAGTAGAGCCCAAGGGCACCTGCTTGCTCCAGGAACATGAAGAGCCTCAAACTATTCCATCAGGTCATGGGAATGAGGTCTATAATTGTTACTGGTATTTGGCATATCAAATACGACACGGGTAGCTTGCCAGGCTCTGCTGTGCAAGTGGCATACTCTTGTAGTCACCTCTAAATCCAGCATTTATTGATGAACCGAGTGGCCACAAGTGGCCACGCAAGCTGGGCTGTGATAGGCTGGTCTGCTGGGTGGAGTTCTGATAAGAGGGAAGTCTGAATGTGAAAAATGGAGGACCTCATGGAGGTGGGGGGGTCGTCTGGCTTGTTGTGAGGCTCTGCTGGGGTGGCAAGCCAGGGCTAGGACCCGCCATCCCTCGCGGCGCCTTGTGAGCAGCTGGGCACAGGGGAAAGCCAGTAGCAGCTCTGCCCCCATGTCTGTGAGTCTCTGGATCAGCAAACCTGGGCTGGATTTAAAAAAGACTGCTGCAGGGTGGATCTCTATGAGCTGGGCTGTGATAGGCTGGTCTGCTGGGTGGAGTTCAGATGAGAGGGAAGTCCGGATATGGAAAATGGAGGCCCCTCGTGGAGTGGGGGTCGTCTGGTCGTCTGGCAGAGTTGCGAGGCTCTGCTAGGGTGGCAGGCCAGAGCTAGAACCCACCATCCCCTCCTGGGCGCCTCCGTGAGCAGCTGGACACAGGGAAAGCCAGTAGAAGCTCTGCCCCATGTCTGTGAGTCACAAAAATAATACTGTTACAATTTTTCTAACATGATAAAAATGACCTTGTAGCTGGAGGGATACTCCATTATCAGTGGCTTCAGGGAGACCTCTAAGGTGGGCCACTCTCCCTTCTGGACACACACTCTCCTTTCTGGAAACTGCCAACCATAGTTACAGGAGGAGACGTGAAGGAAGGTCTCTCACAGTGTAATTACATTTCCAGAGAGCTCAGTCATCAGTGCTTTAAGGATGGGGGGAGTGGGTGCTTATGGCATTTGGTCAACAGGGTAGCACTACGGATTCTGACTATCAACATCAGCCTTGCTGGCATTGCAAGACTCAAGGCAGAGCCATCCAAGAGAGCACTGGGAGGATTTAGGAAAGGAAGTCACAGCAGAAGCAGGGCTTCCGGTTCCAAGAAACACTGACTGACTCTGAGCAGCCATTCTGTTGCACACTATCGCCAGATCCTAGAATCCGCATGCTCCCAGAGCTGCCAGCCCAGCAGCCTACCTGTACCACAGCTGTGGGGGGGAAGAAGCCAGGAGTAGCAGTGAAGGGACGGAAACAGCAAGCCTGGGCTACAGTGAGGTCAGCTCTGCCCACCACCTCCATGGTGTGAAGCCTGAACCAGGCACTGGGGAGGACCCAAGCACTGACCAGATTGTCTCCCAGGTGTGTGCCTCTCCTCTGCACCTAGATTCACACTCCAGGTTTACCATCTTGTGAAGCAGCAAAGAAACCCACCTTGCACAGTTACTGCCACCATGAAAGGGAAAGTGCTTTAAGGTAAAAATCCTTGCTGTGGCCGCCAGCCCTGGTCAGACTTGTCCCTCCCAGTCCTGGTCCCTGTCAGACCTTCCCAGCAGTGCTGAGGGGATCATACGGTGCCAGGGTACCAAACCCAGGTCAGCCACATGCAAGGCAAGCGCCGTAACCTCGTGTTGTCTTTCCAGCCCTTGTTTTGTGGCTCTACCTCTCACTACCTGACACGAGTCCATATACATTTGGTGGGTGCCTGGCACACTTTCTTTGGTTCCTCATTTCATTCTCAGAATATGGAAACATCAGGCACATTAGGTGCTCAAGGAACAGCTTCAGGTTGAACAAATGAAGAAATTTAATTCCCTGATATATATTAAAGTAACTCTATCAATGCACGCTTCATTGAAATAGTGACTGTATTCATAGAAACAGTCTAAGTTCATTTTCCAGGCATGCACTTCATTATTAAATGATACATTTTTCAAGCTAAAAGAGGAAAGGAAAAAGACGATACAGATATTACTGCACAAAACAGTGCACTGGGGGGAAAGAGAAGGAAACAGAGCAGAACCAGTCTCCCCAAGAACATGGCAAAGACAGAATCTCCTAATTGGCAGAAGGAACGAGCAATCTAGGAAAGATCACAGAGGGGCTCAACAAATACTGCGTTTGCAGAAATGCTTTTCAAGTTGCATAAGTAATAACTTAGCAAGAGAAGATTCTCTGTGGTTTCCAGAGAAAGAGAATAATGATCATGTAGTTTAGGAATTAATTGGTAAATCTTTAAGGTATACAGAGTGTGGACAGAAACCCAAACGTTTTCACAAGGAAGATTACATTACAAATGCATTTCTTATAGGCGGTGGCTGAATATTCTTAATGCTGTGGCTTTTTGCAGAGGACCCCATGCTCCAGTTCTGGGTGACAGATTTTATTTATTCAATCATAAGCTATTACATGGGTTATAAACCTGAATGCCCAGGAGGCAGGTGATGGAAATGAGGGAAGCCAGCCAGGAGGCAGCTGGGGGACCTGCAAGGTCCCTTCCCTGGGGAGAGCAGCACCTCAGCTCCCACCCGCAAGACCCCAGGCACGGGGAGGAGTGTTAAGGCTTATAGATAACTGTAATGGAGGGGGATTGTGGTTCCCCCTTAGGGAGGTCCCAAGGTCCCACGCTCAAGGCACTTCCTGTGGATTCCATTAACCTTAACATTACTTTGGGGGTCAGGGGGTGACTATGGCAGCAGAAGCCCAGGCCTAGCTGGGTCGCCAGCAGTAGTCACTGTCCCTTAGGGCCCCAGCCTGTGTGCGGGACCAACACTGTTCCCTGTCCACAGAATGAAGAGCAAGTCCAGAGGTTCCTAAAGGTTGCTCTTTAATGGTTAATTTGTTTCATCTCTTTGCTTGCTCTCTGCTGAAATCTCTCTTGGATCTCTGGTCTCTCCTGGTGAATTCTCCTGCAGGCTGCTATCTCTTTGAGGGTCTGTGTGGGGCTCCTCTCCTCAGGGCCTCTCACTTCCGGATGTCTCTGTTCAAGGCTTCATGCTTCCGATTCTCTCCCACGACCTTTCCTTTCAGGACCCTTTTCCTTAGGTCCTTCCAGCTCGGGCTTTTCTCTTCAGGGCTTCTTTTCTCTGGACTCCTCAGCTATGTCCCCATCAATTTCCCTAGTTACCTTGTTTCATCTTTTGCTATCATGTCTTGTGTCACTAAATCTTCACCTAATTCTTTGAGTTCCTCCTTGTTGCCCTGCTGCCAGTGATGCTAATTCTCAGTAGCCCTGAAGCCTTGTAGCCCTGTAGCTTTGGTGCCAGCTCTCAGGCTCAGGCACCAGCAGCAGCTTCTCCTCCCTGGTGCTGGCCACCTGGCTCAGGCACCAGGGCCCCATGGCCTAGGTGCTGGCCAGGCAACAGAGGCCTCTGCCCTCTCAGTCTGGAATTTCCCCCCAGGATGCTCACCTGGGGCCCCTATTTATAGTCTCCAGCCAGGTTCAGAACCCTGGACTCAAATGGTATAACAGACCTTTGAGAGACTAGTACTGTGCTTTTAAGATCCCACAGAGGGGAAACTGTGTTTCCTTAGAAGATTTTTTTTAAATGTTTAGTGTTTTATTGGTAACAAAGCCTGAAATTATTTGGGAGGGGGCTGGGGGCACACCAGAAATTTTCAGGGTTTCCTCCTAACTTTATCTCAGGATTTATACCTGACTCTGTGCTGAGGGATCACTCCTGGCAGATTGAGGGGATCATATGTGGTGCCATGAATTAAATCCAAGTGTGCATATGCATGGCAAGCACCCTGCTCACTAACTATCATCTGGCCTCAACAAATTCTTACTCTGAGGCATATGTTAATGCAGGGAGAACTGTGGAGTCAAAGAGATATGCCTGGAGCCGGACGTTCTTTGTCCTTTTTAGCTATTTCTTTTGACGCTACTGAAGGCATTCCATGTTGTTCTCTTCCACCTGCGCAGCTCAGGTGCTAGGTTGTTTATCATGTTGAGTTCTCGACCTAGATACACATAACTGCTGTATTCAGAGATATTTGTTCCTTTGAGTGAATGGAGCATCTGGAACTAGATCGTTTTTTATGACCATCGTTTTGTTGAGATTCAGCTGTAGACCTATCTTTCTTCATTCACGGTCGAAGTCATCCAGCATTTCTGCTATTTGGCTAATGTTTGGTGTTATTAGAATGATGTCACCAGCAAAGTGGAAGTGGTGTAGTTGCTGACCGTCTATCTTCACTCCCATTCCTTCCCATTCTAATTGTCAAATGCCGTTCCCAAGAGTGGCACTGAGAGTTTTGGTGAAATGCTATCACCCTGCCGAACCCCTCATTTTTACATCAATGATCACTTCCTTGTAGAATTATGAGGTCCTGGTGGTAAATCCATAATACAGCTCATGAAGGATCTTGATGTATTGGGTTTGAACACCCTGTTTGGCTGGCTTCGATGACCGCTTCAGTCTCCACAGAATCAAAGGCTTTCTTTAAATCAATGAACGTGAGACAGAGCGGCATCTTGTACTTCCTACAAATGTCAGTGAGCTTGGTTACTGTGTGGATATGGTCGATTGTGCTGAATCCTTTTTGGAACCCATCTTGCTCATGTGGTTGTCCTTCACCTAATGTTCTGCCAATCCTGTTCGGGATGACTCGAGGGAACAGCTTGTAGATGACGGACAATAGGCAAATGGGGGCGATAGTAGCTAATGTCATGGATATCTACCTTCTTGAAGGGTAGAACTGTTCAAGACAAATACATAGCAGCCACATTTTCTCTCAAGAACATCATGCGACAATTAAAATGGGAAGGAATGGGAGTGAAGATAGACGGATGCCAACTATACCACCTCCAATCGCTGATGACATCTTTCTAATAACACCAAACATTAGCCAAGCGGCACAAATGCTGACTGACTTCGACCGAGAATGTGGAAAGATAGGTCTACAGCTGAATCTCAACAAAATTATGTTCATGAAAAATGAACTAGTTCCAGAGGCCCCATTCACTCTCAATGGAACAAATATCTCTGAATATAGCAGTTATGTGTACCTAGGTCGAGAACATGTTGAACGACCTAAAACCTGCTGCACAGGAGGAAGAGAGCAGCATGGAATGCCTTCAAGAGCATCGAAGAAATAGCTAAAATGACAAAGAACCTCCAGCTCCAGCCACATCTATTTGGCTCCAGGCACATCTATTTGACTCCTCCGTTCTCCTGCATTAATATATGCCTCAGAGACCTGAACCCTACAAAAGCAGGATGAGAACGCTATTTAAGTCTCCCCAAGAGGAATCAAAAGAGCTATGCTTAGAATATCATGCCTCACTCAAGTGAGGAAGGAATTCGGAGTTCTGACCTCCATCGATGTTCCAGAATCAGGGATGCTGTCTCGTTGGCCAGGGCATCGAAAATCAGATGGGCTGAACATGTAATGTGATTTGGAGATGACTGCTGGACTAGAGCCATTACTGACTGGATTCCACAGGATATCAAAAGATCACGTGGCTGCCCACCTGCAAGATGGTCAGACTTCTTTGTTAAGACCCTGAACAAATGGTTTGAGGCTCTTCGTATTCCTGAAGCAAGCAGATACCATTGGGCTACAATGGCACGTGATAGGGTCAAATGGAAATGTTACTGGTGCCTGCTTGAGCAAATGCATGAATAATGGGATATCAAGTGATCAAGTGATCGGCCAGAAAGAAAGTGGAAGAAATACTGATTTCTACCTAGAGGACTTGGCAGATCAGAACTACTAAGGAATTCCAGAAGAACACCCAAACGATAAGTTGGGTTGCCACTATAAAGGTGGCAATGCTTACATAAATCTTGCCTTTGTTAAAAAATTAGACTTCATCCTCTCCCTTGGTAGTTCCCTGTCACTGCTGATGCCCACTTGGAATTTTTCTTTCCCTCCACTAAGCTGTTGCTGCTGCCGCAATGGCAGAGCTCGCTTCCTTTGCCATGATGACAGAGCCTGAAGAAGTACTCATGGCTCCACCCCTCCTGCATCCAGACCAGCACATATGGCTCTACTCCTTCCCACATTCAGACCACCAGGCCGTCACATGGTGCTGCTTCACGGGCTCTGTGCACTCTCTCACATGCTTTCAGATTCACAGGTGGCCTTTTTCTGACAGCCTTCACTATCCTCTCCATCTTTAACACTTGTAACAATTCTTCCTAAGTCAATTCCGACACCCCACCATCCCCCCCAAACTGACCGGACCACTCTTCCTCCTCCTACCTCTCACCCTCCGGAGCTCTGTCCAGAGTTCTGGACCCCAATGATTTGTTCACAGACATAATTCCCTTGTCTGACTAGGTCCACAGATCATGGCTCAGGCCTCTCTGAACACCAAGTACTTAAACTAAAGCCACAAAGCTAAACAAAATAAATGATCATAGCACCATTTCAAATGGTGGTGGGGGAGATGGGCGCACATTCCTACATATTTTCAGACCAGTTATTTCTCAGGCACGCATTCCTTCAAATGTCACAGCTTTCCAAAAAATGTAAATGACAATAAAGCTGCCCTTCAGCACATCCCAGTGACACTTAGAAGCAAGTGACATGAAATGACTCCTGGAGCACCCACCTCAAGCTGCATCCACTCCTCAGCCCACAACAGGCAGGGCACACTCTCGCCATCTTTGCTTCCAGTTTACATTATCAGTCACTTTTTTATCATCACATCTCCAGAATTTTTACTGGGCCTGAGTCTGGAAACAGACAAGTTATTTCTTCTGACTGTTAAGCATTTGATTGTGGAGACCAACGGGCTTAAAGCAGACAGGCAAGAGGGGTGTGAAGGTTTCCTGGTGGGCAGTGGACACATCCTAGCCATGAACACCTTCCCTCTCCCTCTCAGGAGCAAATGATAGACAAAATGAGCTCCTTCCTCTCTCTCCCGCTGACTTGGAAACTTGGGAGTCATGAAACCCAAGGCAGCAGGAAAAAGGGCTCTTCCACCCAATGTGAAATCTCTGCGGGCCCATGGATATGCAGCCTTCTGGGGAAGCCAGTCAGTCCTGTCCCTGTGCAACAATCCTGGTCATGGGAAGGCCCCAGGACAGCCCATTGCAATTGCACCAGGCAGAACCCATTCATCATCTCTCCTCAACATTTTCCACTTTCTGGCTCCTGCACACATTCTGCTATTCAAGTGTCAGCCCCTGGCCTGGAACTCACACACGTTGAGGCTTTCACAATGATAACTGCATTTCCAAGCCTGTGGTTGCAGGCAAGACAACATTTGTAATTGTCTTGTTAGCTAAGAGTAAGACAAATACACATTCAGATCACAACAGATAACCGCCTCTTCTGAATTAATCACACACGGGAGCACCTTCGACAGGGGAAAACAATCTTGCAGGGGCCAAGCAGGCACAAAGGGAGGAGAACTGCTGGAGATGCAGACAGGTCCAGAATACTCTCAGTAGCCTAAAGTGAGTGAACAGTATATGGTATATGTATGGCAAAAGTCGCTGCACCACCTTGAAAATGGAGACCATATGGGGACAGGCCTCCAGGTAATTCTCTCTGCCTGGCTAATGACAGACTTGGTGCCTCTTGCTTCAAGATGCCCCCTTTTTTGGCTTTCTGGGTCACACCAAATGAAAAGGCATGTCGAGGGGAGGCCCCCCACATTGCTCTAGAGCACTGGGACTGGCTACAGAGAGGAAAGCATGCAGAGAGGTGGCCCCCACATTGCTCTAGAGCACTGGGACTGGCTACAGAGAGGAAGGCACGCAGAGAGGAGGCCCCCACATTGCTCTAGAGCACTGGGATTGGTCACAGAGAGGACGGCACGCATAGAGGAGGCCACCTCATGAGACAAGGCCATTGTCAACTGAGTATGCACAGGTGGGCTCTGAAGAAGGCACCAAAGAGCCTTTGGTTTCCCTCTGTGGCCACAGTCTTGCCACCCTAGTCTGGAGACAGAAAGGGCCCATCAATAGCCAGACCTATGGAAATAACAAAAGCTCCCTCTTCTCTGGGTCATCTCCCCTTCCTTCTTCCTTGTCCTTTCCTCCTTCGTTATCATAGACCCGGTTTCACCCAGGAAAAAGGAGAGGCCTGGCTGGAGTCAGCAGGAAAGGTCTGTGGCCCTCTGCAGGGAAGGAACTTGGGAGACAGGAGACATCAGAAGATCAGCTGAGGACAGAAGCCCCAGGGAACTCCGGGACCTACAAGGCTGGGATGGCTCTTTTTCCTTTCTTCCTCCTTTCCTTCTTCCCTCCCTTTGTTCTTCCTTCCATCCTTCCTGCCACAGTCAGCAGTACTCAGCAGTTACTCCTGGAGTACCAGGGTCAAAGAGCCCCAGGATGGCTCTCCTGGGATGTCCACAATAGGCTTTGCCAGTGTCACCTCCCTAGGTCTGTGAAGAGCTTCCTTCAGCCCAGGGCAGCTCAGAGGTCAACATGCTCCCTGAGACTGGGAAATGCCCAATTCAGTACTGACAGATGGCTCCTCCTCTCTTCTTTTCTCCTCCTCCTTCCCTTCCCTCCCCATGATGTACACTACTCACTCTTTCCGAGTACTTTTCCTCTCCTTGGCCTATGGGGCAAGTCTGCTACTACCCTCCTGCCCATTTACATTGAGACACCCAGATTTTTTAAAATTTATTTTATTATGCCACAATGAGATATACAATTACAAAATGTTCATATTTGGGTTTCAGTCATACAGTGTTCCAGCACCCATCCCTCCACCAGCGCGCATTTCTACCACTAGTGTCCCCTCATTCCCTGCCCCCTCCCCAGTCTACCTCTATGGCAGATACTGCTCCTCTCTCTCTCTCTCTCTCTCTCTCTCTCTCTCTCTCTCTATTTTTCTTCCTTCCCTTCCACATTGTGGCTTGCAATACATACATTCAAAGGTTATCATGTATATTTCTTTGTCAACATTCAATCCTCAATTCTAGGAATATTTTTCCAACAATTATTAGCACACTGATCCCTTCTCTATCTTACCTAACCTCTGACTCCCACAAACTTGCATTAAATTTCACCCACTGACAAGACCTCCTGATCCATGTTTTGCCTAGCCTTGGATACTGGTATCATACTTTTTTAATATCTATCAAATAAATTCAGTCATTCTATATCTGTCCTTTTCCCTCTGGCTAATTTCACTCAGCATGATCCTCTCCATATCCATACATTTATAGGCAAATTTCATAACTTTGTTTTTTCCTAACAGTTGCATAGTATTCCATTGTGAAGACATACCCCAGATTCTTTTTTTTTAATTTTTTATTATACCACAGTGAAACATACAATTACAAAGGTGTTCATAATTGGTTCTTGGTAATACAGTATTCCAGCACCCATCCCCTCCACCAGTGCCCCATCACCACCACCAGTATACCCACCACCCTCCCACCCACCCCCTAGGCTGCCTCAGTAGCAGGTACCCCCTTTTCCTCTCTCTTTCTCTGTCTCTCTCTCTTTCTCCCTGTCTCTGAATCTCTCTCCCCTTCCTTTTACACATTGCGGCTAGCCCTGCAGACATTTAGGGTTTATCATGTAAGTCTCTTTTTTGTATATTAAATGGTGAGTTCTAGTCTGACATTACCATTACCCACACTCAGTTAAACACTGGTACATATTTATATCCCATTAATGAATGCAGTCATTCTATATGTGTCTTTTTCCTTCTGACTAATTTCACTCAGCATGATAGTCTCCATGTCTATCCATTTGCAGGTAAATTTCACAATTTTGTCTTTTCTGACAGCTGCATAGTATTCCATCGTGTAGATGTACCACAGTTTCTTTAGCCAGTCCTCTGTTTTAGGGCACTTAGGTTGTTTCCATATTCTAGCTATTGTGAATAGCACAGCAATGAATAAAGAAGTACAGATAGTGTTTCTGCTATGTGGTTTTCGGTCTCTAGGATATATTCCCAGGAATGCTATTTCTTTATCCAGTCATAATGAAAGAAGGCAGCAAACCCCTCCCCAACCAGGGCAGGCCTACTCATGGAAAGTTACCAATTTAGGGGCCTAAGTGACCTTTTCATCGTGCTATCTACAAAAGGCAGGGTGGCTGTCGATGATCCGGACTATCACAGCCCGGCTTGCAGCTGCTAGAAGGGTGCAGTTCATCAATAAATGCTTTATTTAGAGGTGACTACAACAGTATGCCACCCGCATGGCAAGCCTGGCAAGCTGCTTGTGTAGTATTTGATATGCCAGATACCAGTAACATTTATATTAGGTCATTCCTGTGACCTAATATAATGGTTTGAGGCTCTTTATGTTCCTGGAGCAAGCAGATGCCTTTGGATTCTACTAGCATGAGACAGGACATAAGGAGATATCACTGGTGCCTGCTCTAGCAAATAGATGATTAATGGGAAGATAGTGATAGTGATAGTGATAGAGCTACAAAAGACCAAGAACAAATTCCTGTTAGAGGTTAGGAGACCCCTGCCCAGAACCTGCTATCTGGCCTGAATTGCCTGATTTCCTGCACGTAAGCATAGCCGTTGCTGACCTACAAAGTGATGCTGCCTGGCGCCGCAGACCTTGATGTAATATTTTAAATCTATTGGATGGTTATGCGCGGGCTTTTCTGTAGCGGCAGGAATTATCTCTTAAAAGATCCTCCTTGGAAGGGCTCGGGGCTCTTAGCCACTGACTGCTTGTGGTCATGCTATGAGCACGGGTATACTCAAATATTAATAAAAACCCTTGCTTTTGCATAGGACCCGGTCTCTCAGAGTTTTCCTTGGTAGGTGCGGCGTCCCGAGGCTCCCAGTCAGTCACCCCATAGGGTGGCCAACTCTTTCAATCTGTTCTCTGCACTCTGGTTGTTTCCAGATTCTGGCTATTGGAGATACCCTGATTTACAATATTATTAATGGCAATGTTTCATGCATATGTCATTCCAACAACACTCTCCACCAGGGTTTGAGGGGTCCCTCCATCAGCTCCTATAACTTTCATTCCATTGAGTTCCATTAGGCTGGGTGAGTCAATTTGCCCATCACACCAGTATGTGGCTTCCAATTACAGATCTGTAGTCATTATTCAAGGATAAACTCTCCTTTTTATCTAAAGTCTGCCTACCAAGAGGGATTAAGTTACCTTAGCCAGAGCTCCAGAAAAATTCAGTAACCTCAAAAGCTCCTCTCATTCTGCTTTAAGGCACGAGGCTACATGTTCTCCTTGGATTGCCAGCATAGTTGAAGAAGAAATGTTAGCATAATATATAAATTGATTTGAAATATGTGAAATGACAGCATAATAACAGCTCTCTTATAGTAAGTGTATGCTTATTACTATTGCTAGCTACTTTACATGCCAGTGCAATTTAATATTTACAATCTTTCAAGATAAAGATATTGCTCCTACTTACACTTAAGAAACAAAGACCAAGAAAGGGTAAAAACTTGACAAGTATCACACAGCTGGCCCACTGAAATCCAAACTTCTCACACACAATGGCTGAGCTCTGAGGAAGCTGCCCAGCCAGAACTAAGCGATCCTGGCCCCTCCTGGCCACATGACTCACTCATCTGTGAGCCCAGTGAGAAAAGTCCTGCATCCTTTCTTCATGCTGTCTTCCCCAACTGCTCACTACCCGCAGTGGCTCCTGAGCCCCAGTAGAAAGTTAAAATACAAAATGGAAAGAAATGGAAAGAACTGAATCACAACAAAAAGCAGCCTTGCAACCAGAGCCCACTTTCCAGTGCTGGATGTGATGGCTGCAACTGGGCTGTGCTGATCTCAAATTCAGAGGCGTGCCTGTTACAGCAGCTATTGTTGCCCAAATCAGCCAACAGGATGAGCTTGTACAGCAGCTATTGTTGCCCGAATTAGCCAACAGGATGAGAGCAGCAAAACCTGCATTATGCTGCTCATTTCTTATTCATGTGGTAAACAGCAGTGAGTGTTTGTGCCTCCTCCACCAGCTGCACTAGTTGGGCTGCAAAGTTGCGTGTGGATGGGTCTCTTCCCTCTGGGGTACATGTGGAGTGAAACAGAGAGGCTATTCACAACATTGTGGAATGGCTCCATGTGGCCTCATGTACAATGGAGTTTCTTCCAGGCACTGACATTTGCATTACAATCTTACTATTATCTTTTCTGAACTTATTACATTAATGCAAATTCTTCCCAAGTTTATATTCTAATATCCAGGCAGACCTGTTTAGAAAAAGGCCCCCAAATTCCTGACATCATTTCAGGAGTAAGGATGATGCTTAGAGTTTAAAATCAGATAATACAGTCAGGGGTTATTATTACAAAATTTTAAATAATATTTGGGAGTGTTGGGTACTTTTTCCTCTGCCTTAAAATAGGTAAGAAAAGTAGTAAAACAGAATATCTAGTAAAATAGATAAGATTAAGAACTATAACAAAGGAACCTGGGATATAATTCAAAGGGATGTTAGTTATCTAACATCCCATGCTCTGTATGCATGAGGCCATTGAGTTAAATCTCCAGAATCACAAAGTCTCTGAACGTCAATGTCAAGTGAAATTCTGGCATGGAGTAATTCCTGAGTGCAGAGCCAGGAGTAAACCCTGAGCATTGCCAGGTGTGACCCAAAAAGCAAAAATGAATAGAATAGAATAGAATAGAATAGAATAGAATAGAATAGAATAGAATAGAATAGAATAGAATAGAATAGAATAGAATAGAATAGAATAGAATAGAATAGAATAGAATAGAATAGAATAGAATAGAATAGAATAGAATAGAATAGAATAGAATAGAATAGAATAGAATAGAATAGAATAGAATAGAATAGAATAGAATAGAATAGAATAGAATAGAATAATAAAAAAATAAAATAATTAAAATAAAATAAATAAAAAGTTTAATACTGGTGATACCAGCCCACATCAGGGCGAGTATCACCAAGAGAGGTCCCTGACTCCCCAGCACCTCTGGGAGAAATCCCCCAAAAACAAATGAAGAAAAATAATAAATGCAATAGCTGAAGGAAAAATGTTTTTTCATTGGTCCGTCTTAAACTACATGTAAGAAAACTATGTAAACCAATAATGTTAAAGAAATTTGCACATACAAGCACCCAAAACACCTATCCTAAACTCAGAATTTCCATAAACAAAAGCACACTCCCCAGTACAACAGTCCTGAACTTAGAGCATTCTCTTTCCTGTTCCAAGGAGATGGTTCTATTAATAGAAGAAAACCCTGTTTCTGCTAATACCCTGTCCATCAGGCCACCTCCGTTTTGACAGCACACTCTGCTCCCCAAAACTTTCACCTATGCCAGCTCTTTCCTTTCGTATGAGCAACTCTGCATGTAGCATTTTTCTGTGTGTAGCGTGTTTTAAATCAAGTGAATTCGAGCAGAGACCACTGCCATGTTGTTGGACTAGTACTGCCCACCAATTAGAGACAGACGAAGAACCCTGGCAACCACTCAAAATCTTCAGCACAATGGACATAACCTCAGCCACTCCCTTGCCTGAGTCAACACCCTCTGCTCTGCATTACCTTGTTGGTACACACCTTAGGACTGTCTCTCATTCTGGATCTGAATGATGATTCTTATTCTCCATTAAATGACTTTTAGTAATATTACAGCCTGGTTATTTCTTGATTGTGTCGCAATTAAGCGCAGGATTCTTTTCGAAGGTTTTTTTTTTTTTTTTTTTGTTTGTTCTTGGTTTGGGTTTTGGTTTATGTTACTCATCTTTCAAACTGCGGGAGAAGTCCCTGAGGACAGGATGCAGAGCTCCATTTCCCCCTGTGTTCTGAGAGACAAAGTTCTTACCCTGAGCACTTGAGCACTTTAGAAAGGGAAACAGTTCATGTGAGACTGAGTAAACCCTCCTGAACAATCTCCCAGAATCTCCTGAACAGGCCTTTCAAAGTCTGGAGAAGTGGGTCATTTCCATAAACTCAGAGCAAAGAAAGCCAATACGATGGTAAGGAAAGCCCAGGATTATTAGCAAGTCAACCTTAGCTCCACCTCTATGTAATACCTCTACAGCCTTGAGTGGAGTGTAGTCATGAACATCCCTAGCCTTGGGTACCTGCTCACTAGAAAGGGAATAAGACATCTTCTTCAAATCAAAACTGGTTAAGAAGATGAGATCCCTTAAAACCCGACTGTGTTTAAAAGATTTTGTTTGGGATTGAGCAACAGGCAGAGTAAGAGAGGCAATAGAATACAGCCACTCTGTCCAAAATGATTCAATCAAGGATCCTGATCCTACTGAAGAGGGAATGACAGCTCAGTCCAAAGAAGCCTCCCTTCGACACCTACACTTCTCCCGAAAGTAAGTTGGCCAGTCGATGAAAGAGGGACCCAGTGAATGTTGTGTCCTTCGCTACTGCAACCTCATTCTGCTAAATGTTTTTACATTCTTCTCTAATGGAACCAGGAGGGCAGCGGCAAATTGTCTGATCACCAGTCCACGCTATGAACAATACGGAGATGACTTCTGCCATCACACTGCTCATTAATTGTCCCATCTAAGGGGAAGCACAGGGAGAGCATGCTCTTCCACCTGGAGGCGGAGGTGCTGGAGTAAGGGGGAGCACAACAATGGGGGGGTGTCTTGATGCTCAGTGAACAAGCTCCAAACTTCATTGGGGTGCAGACTCCCATTGAGAACCTTATTTTTTCTGCCAGCAGTGACTCCCCCTGCTCCTTAATGCATGTCCTAGGGTCTACTTTTCAGAGGTAAAGCAGCATTCTTCCAAACAGCTCCCGTAATTGACAGCAGAGTCCTGAAGCACATATTCAAATGTCTACACAGTGCCTTTCCTCACCCCTCAGCAGGGCTCACAAGGCCCCGTAGGCATGGGCTGACACCCTCATTCAAATCCGCATCTCCTTGTCTGAACCTGCTGCCTCCCTCTGCAATATGTGATGCCACGGTCACCCCAGGCAGCAGGCTCTTAGGCAGGACTGCCAAGGATCAGATTCTGGTTCTTTTCAAACTGGGCAAGTCACTTCAGTCTTGCTTCATAAGTTGTCAAATAGAGTCAACAGCACTGTCTGTAGAGGGTTACTGATGATGATAATTAAATGGCATGATATATGTAAACATGTCCCAGCAAGGTCCCTGTGATGTGTCAATACTCAATATCAATTACCAGCAAGGCCCTCTTTGACCATTAGATTAGAATCTAGTTGCAGCAAAAACACTCTCCTGGGAAATCCCTGAACATCCACCTCCCAACCGCTACACCCTCGGACTGTTCCCTAGGCTCTTTGTTGCTAAAGCATGAAGCACTGGTTAAAATCGTGCCAGGATCCTGAGAGCTCTTCCCCTGGGATACGACCACTGAGAGTTCTGTGCAAAAATGCCTAGGATTACAGACTACTACCCAGGAGGAAAAATAAAATCACAATTTTCTCTCATTATATGCTAACCTTGCAGTGATTTGAAAATATGAATTTTAATAAAAAGAAGGGAAGGGAAGAAATCTCTACCCCAACAATAATAAGTGTTAAAATACTGATTTTAGCTATAATCAATCCACTCAAATGGTTTTCCCATCTGCCTAACAAATCAAGAAAAAAATAGGATTTCATAACATCAGTTTTCAGCAAAATAAAAAATAAAATCTTTCCATATAGCAATTTCTTTACCAATCCCTAATTAACCTCCATTATAATTAAAGTGATGATTACTAAACTTTCTGTTCCAAATGGTAGGCATTTCCAAACTTGGTCATCTTAAAAATCACCAAAATTCTCGAAAATAAGAATCAGAAGAGTCTTTCTTTGTTGAGTATAAGAGATTGCTTTAATTCTGAACCAAGTACAAAGAAATGGAAAGCAATGGTGAAGAAAATAACAGAGACATGAGGAAGCATACTATTAGGTGCTTGCAAAGAATGAGAATGATTCTCGAGGAGCAAATTAAAAGCACTTAGAGAGGAGCTGGAGCGATAATCCAGTGGGTAGGGCATTTGCCTTGCACACGGATGGCCTGTGCCGCCCGGGTTTGATCCCAGGCATCCCATATAGTCCCCCGAGCACCGCCAAGAGTAATTCCTGAGTGCAGAGCCAGGAGAAACCCCTGAGCATTGCCAGGCGTGACCCAAAAAAGCAAAAAATGAATGAATGAATGAATGAATGAATGAAAGCACTTAGAGAATCCAAGCAGGCGAGGTGTACGAGAACCTCAAAAGGCCATGTAAATCTGGGGTCAGAGCTATAGTAGAGTGGGTAAGATGTTTACTTTGCAGGCGGCCCACCTGGGTTCAATCCCCATATGGTCCCCTGAGCACCACCAGGAGTGATCTCTGATTGCAGAGCCACGAGTAAGCCCTGAGCACCACCAGGTGTTGTTCACACACGAAAAAGAACCTGGGTCTCACTATTTGATCCTCCCTTTGCTGGAAGAGCTGCGCATTCTCATGGCAAAGGCAGAAGGGAGAATGAAAGCTAGGCAGGCAAATAAAAATAGGGAAATTAAGTGAAACTTCTAAGAAACTGATCTGCCTTGGGCCAAGTACCACTGATTTTGACATTTGAAGGTCCCCAAAGAACAAATAATGTCTGCTAAAGAAAAAGGAAAATGTGAAGATATGACAAGGTCATATGAAGAAGACATGGAAAGAAAAGAGAAGTTCAAGGATCCCCAAGCTCCCAAGAGGCCGCCTTTAGGTTTTTTTCTTGTTTTGTTCCAAGTGTAGCCCAAAAAATCAAAGAAGAGCATCCTGGCCTGTCTATTGTTGATGTTGCAAAGAAAGCAGGAGAGCTGTGGGACAGCCCTGCATGGATAAGCGGCTTGACAAGAAGGCCGCTGAGCCAGAGGGAAAAGGACACGCTGCATCGGGGATAAAGAGAAGCCAAATGCAGCCAAAAAGGGAGTTGTTAAAGCTGAAAAGAGCAAGAAAAAAGAAGAAACAAGAGGAAGATGAAGGTGATGAAGAAGACGAGGAAGTGAAGATAAGGCAGTTCTAACAGTATTTTTCTTTTTTTTAAGTATTTTATTATACCACCGTGAGATATACAAATAAAAAGATATACAATTAAAAAGTTCATGTTTGGGTTTTGGTCATACAGTGTTCCAGCACCCGTCCCTCCACCAGTGCCCATCTCCCACCACCAACGTCCCGGTTCCCTCCCCCTTCCCCCGCCCACCTCCATGGCAGGTTCTTTATTTCTTTCCCTTTCTCTCTCTCTTTCTCTTTTCCTTCTCTTCCAGACTATGGATTACAGAACATACATTAAAAGGTTGTCATGTGTATCCGTTTGCCTCTATTTAATGCTCAGTTCTAGGTTGGCATTAGTACCCTCGACAATTATTAGCACCCTGTTCCATTTTCTGTCTTACCTAACCTCTGACTCACACACGTTTGTGATAATTTCCACCTTTTCAAGACCTCCTGATATAGGGAGGTCCTGTCAAAGGTGGAAATTATCACAAACGTGTGGGATTCAGAGGCTAGGTAAGACAGAAATGGAACAGTGTGCTGACAATTGTTGAGGGTACTAATGCCAACCTAGAACTGAGCATTAAATAGAGGCAAAAAGATACACATGACAACCCTTTAATGTATGTTCTGTAATTCATAGTCTGAGGGGAAGGAAAAGAGAAAGAGAGAGAAATGGAAAGAAATCAAGAACCTGCCATGGAGCAGGGCTGGGGGAGGGGGAGGGAACCGGGACGTTGGTGGGGGAGATGGTCACTGGTGGCGGGATGGGTGCTGCAACACTGTTTGACCAAAACCCAAATATGAACTTTTTAATTGTATATCTTTGTAATTTTTTTTTTTTTTTTTTTTTGCTTTTTGGGTCACACCCGGCGATGCTCAGGCGTTACTCCTGGCTCTGCACTCAGGAACCACTCCTGGTGGTGCTCGGGGGACCATATGGGATGCCGGGGATCGAACCCGGGCCGGCATGGGCCGACCGCGTGCAAGGCAAACGCCCTACCCGCTGTGCTATCACTCCGCCCCGATATCTTTGTAATTTTAAAAATAAAAAAATTAAAAAAAAAGACCTCCTGATATATGTTTCACTTGACCTTGGATATTGGTATCATAATATGTACATATATATTTATGTCATGCAAATAAATGCAGTCATTCTGTATCTGTCTCTCTCCTTCTGGCTAATTTCGCTCAACATAATCTTCTCCATGTCCATCCATTTGTAGGCAAATTTTATAACTTCATTTTTCCTAACAGCTGCATAGTATTCCATTGTGTAGATGTACCAAAGCTTCTTTATCCAGTCATCGATTTTCGGGCACTCTGGTTGCTTCCAGATTCTGGCTATTGTGAATAATGCTGCTATGAACGTATTTTTCTTATTTATAAAGCATTTAACCACCCCATATACAACTCACTCCTTTTAAAGAAAAAAATAATTGGAATGTAAGGCTGTGTTTCTAAATCATACAGTGTCTTTTTTTTCTTTTTTCATAAAGTTAACACACTACCCAATGTGTCCCCAGATAACCCTATCCACCTTGGCTGGCACAGTCTGGGCTGTGCAGTGGCAGAGAAATGTAAAGTAAGTCTAGTTGGCACACAGCATAAATCAGTTAGATACGTGGAGAGTAGTTTTGTTCATCTTCAATTGTCCCTGATGCAATTTATATGAATAACTGATGTTCTGTTAACTGGATGCCACTCAGTAATTGCAAAAGAAAAAGAAAAAAGTTGCAGCTGCTTTTTTTGATGTTCTGAATGCTATGATTTGCAACAAAGGTTTCTAGGTGCAGTTCAAGTACAAATTAAATGTAATGGAAAATTTAATGCAGGGGCTGGAGACAGAGTAGAGCTACAGCAGCAGGCACTGACCTCACCCACGGCTGACCCAGGTTCACCAGCTGGCACATGTATGGTTCCCCACCTCCACTAGAAGTGAGCCCTAAGCACAGAGCCAGAAGTTAAGTCCTGAGCACAGTCAAGTGTGGCCCCAAAAAAGAAATGGAAGAAAACAAATGCTCCTTTTTTTGTAACAAGAAAGTCTCAGAATTGTTTATAGGAAGCTGAATAAAGAGAGAAAAATAGACTAAGAAAGTGACGTGAATCTTGACATAAGATTGAGAAGCAAAGGAAATTAGGAAAAGGGCAAAAATCTCGCAGCAGGCCCAGAAAAGCCAGTCTAAGGTGGACAGAGCTGGGGGCTGCAGAAAGTGTCTCCAGAAGGGAGCGGTGGCAGATTCTTCAATAGGTTTGACAGGGAGAAAACTTTAAGGGAGACACTACCGAAAGCTGATTGTCAGAGGGTGTGAGGAGAGTGGGACAGATATTCGAAGGCAATAAAGTAACTAAAAACAGTGAATGATGAGGCCAAAGAATACAGGATTAAGGCACCTGCGCAGCAAACCCCATTATAGTCTGTTCTCCACAGCACCACCAGGGAGTGATCTCTGAGCACAAAACCAGAAGCTCTGAGCACAGATAGGACCCAACCTCACCCCCCAAACAAAACAAAAAAATGAATGAGCTAATTATAGATGCCAAGAAAAATGAACTGCTATAAAATAAAAGCAAATGTAATAATGGCCTATTATGGTAGGCTCAGTAATAAATAGTTATTCAGCAAAATACTTTTTTAAAAAACATGAGTATTAAATTATTAAATGAATATTAAAGAAATATTTTTAAAACAAGATTCTTCATCCAATTATATTAAATTATTCATCAAAATTAATGAATCAGAAATGGCAAAAGGCCACAGAAGATATCTACTCAGGGAGCATACAAGAAGGAAAATTCTAGCTTCATGAAACAGGAAGTCATAGAACAGGAAAATATTTTATTTTAATTTTTTTTTTTGGCTTTTTGGGTCACACCCGGCAATGCTCAGGGGTTTCTCCTGGCTCTGCTCTCAGGAATTACTCCTGGTGGTGCTCGGGGGACCATATGGGATGCCGGGGATCGAACCGGGCCAGCACAGGCCGGCCGTGTGCAAGGCAAAGCCCTACCCGCTGGGCTATCGCTCCGGTCCCCTAATTTTTTTATTTTTACAATTACAAAGATATACAATTAAAAAGTTCATATTTGGGTTTTGGTCATACAGTGTTCCAGCACCCATCCATCCACCAGTGCCCATCTCCCACCACCACGCTCCCGGTTCCCTCCCCCTCCCCCAGCCCTGCTCCATGGCAGGTTCTTTATTTCTTTCCATTTCTCTCTCTTTCTCTTTTCCTTCTCTTCCAGACTATGGATTACAGAACATACCTTAAAAGGTTGTCATGTGTATCTTTTGCCTCTATTTAATGCTCAGTTCTAGGTTGGCATTAGTACCCTCAACAATTGTTAGCACACTGTTCCATTTTCTGTCTTACCTAACCTCTGACTCCCACACGTTTGTGATAATTTCCACCTTTGACAAGACCTCCTGATATATGTTTCACTTGACCTTGGATATTGGTATCATAATATGTACATATATATTTATGTTATGCAGATAAATGCAGTCATTCTGTGTCTGTCATATGGACATTCCTCCAAAGACTAGAAATTGAACTCCCATTTGACCCAGCCATACCACTCCTGGGAATCTACTCTGGGAAACCAAAAATATGCAGCGGAAACACCATCCCTACTTTTATGTTCATAGCAGCATTATTCACAATAGCCAGAATCTGGAAGCAACCAGAGTGCCCGAAAATCGATGACTGGATAAAGAAGCTTTGGTACATCTACACAATGGAATACTATGCAGCTGTTAGGAAAAAATGAAGTTATAAAATTTGCCTATAAATGGATGGACATGGGGAAGATTATGTTGAGCGAAATTAGCCAGAAGGAGAACAGGAAAAGATTTAAGTGACTCTGGAGAAAGGCGCTGAGTGATGGGGAGGATAACACTTTCCTCACTGAGGGTTTTAGCACCATTTGACTTTAAAAACAATGTACATGGATTCTTTTGTGCTAAATAAAAGTATAATTTATGTAAAAATTTTGGACAAAATTACAACACAATTCACCCATGGCCTTTCTTTTTGTCAGTTACATATTTCTAAAATACACTGAAAAAATAAACACCCTTTAATAGAACTAAGTTGCACATTTGTTCTAAACTTATTTTCTTTGAAATTTTTGATCATGAAGTACTAAGTTCTCCTCCTGATCTGTCCTTATGGCCTCAATATCAACAAAATAGAGTTCCCTGCAGGCACCTTTTGTCAGACATTTTTGTTATGCTCTGATACCTGCAGTAGTTAAAATGTGATTTTGAAATCTAGAATATTTTTAGTATAGAATATCATAATAAACACATACAAGGCCTCTCTCTTCTTCCATTATCACTGCCAAAGTTTAGAGAAATGTGCATATTTGTCCTGAATTATCATCCATATAAGTCTGAAATTTCTAGCAGTTGATAGCCAACATTTCTATCAAGATATAGATTGTTTTGTTTGGGGGCCACACCTAGCGGTGCTCAGATTACTCCTTGCTCTGCAATCAGGGATCTCTGCTGGCTGTGCTCAGGACCATATGCAGTGCGAGAGACTGAACCTGAGCCAGCTGCATGCAGCTGAGTGCACTACCCACTCTCTCTGCCATCCGTATTTCAATAAATTATACTCAGGGGTGTGTGATAAATACTGGTAGCTGACAATTTTATGATGTTACAAAATGAAAATAAAAAGAAAGAGAAGACATTGAAACAGCTTCTCCCTAAACTTTATTAGAAAGAAAAGGGGAAAGTATAGGTTTGATCAGAGGTTCTGCACCTCTTTTCTCTCTAACATGCCAGGAAGTTATGAGACATCAAACTTCTCGTGTGCCCAAACCCTGTACTTTCTCCATGACTCCTATCAATTATTTTGTGGGGGTTGGCAGGGAGAGGTTGGTTAGGGAGTCACATCTGGTGGTGCCTCGGGCTAACTCCTGGCTCTGTATTTAGGTCTCCTACATACAAGACAAACATTTTATCCCTGAGCCACAACCCCAACCCTGAGGCTCATCCAGGATAGACACTTTTCTGTTGTTTTTTTCAAATAATGCAAACTTAGTTCCTGATCTTCCTTCCAGAAACACTGCTAAAGCATCTATATGCTTCAAACAGGGACACAGATATCATGCTTTTATGTATAAATATGGAAATGTTTTAATTATCTCCCTCTAGTCCTGACACTTTATGCCACATTTTATCATCGACTTGCTACATGCTTTAAATCCAAGTGTAAAGAAATTCAACAATGTAATTACCATGTCTCATTTTATAGCAGGCTATAAAATGATTCATCAGCTCAGAACTACCTACAAAATGACTATATTATTTCCTCCATATTTCCTTTAGTATTGTCTTCCCTGAGGTCTAAAATGGGGTAAATATTAAAAACTTAAACTTCTCCCCCAAAATTCTCCCCAAGAGTCCAGGGCCTCGGGTAAGTCAGTGTAGAGGAGTGGTGTGTGTCCAAATTGCAGAGTCAATAACATTGGAAGCAGGAGAGCCAAATCATAAAGACCAGACTTAAAATACGCCTGTCTGAGAAGCAGGCTGGGGGCTGGCGGGTAACAGGAAACCTGGAGACATCAGTGAAAGAAAGCTGAGGCTGTTGGTAGGGCTGGCGCTGGAAAAAAAATCAACGAAAATCAACTTACACCTAAAGTATACCTAAGATCAACTATGAATAACTTTGTAAATCCATGTGTCTTAATAAAACAAATTTAAAATAAATAAACAACAATTTCCCCCAAATAACAGATTATTCTGCTGCCAGTCATCCATAAGAACTGATGTGTGTCAATCAAGGTCTGACTAGGAACACAGAAGTCATCTCATATTCCTGAAACGAGGGCTTTGGGGACAGAGTTGGCTCTGTTCCAATCGCACAGGTCACGGAAGGAGCCCAGCAGGACAGTCTGGCCACCAGAGAGTGGCATCAGCAGGCCTTGACAGCCCCAGGCAGGAGGCAGCAGTTAATGTCACAGGAGGGGTCTGCCTTCTTCCCTTCACTCTAGTAAAGGTGACCCTGCCAGAGAGCAATAGACAGGAATGAGTCTGGGAATTCATCCAGCCAGTCAAGTTCTCTTGCCTGGTTGCAGGGAGCTGAGCTGAGGAAGGGGAAGTGCAGACCAGTGATCTGTGCTGCGATTATACAACAATGCCTTCAATACTATTATAAACTGTGATGCCTCAATAAATCCATTCAATGAAAAGTAAATAAGTAAAGCAAATCCAAAGTAAAAACAAAAACATACCAGACACAGTCCAGGCCATCATCAGAGTACACGGAGCAAAAAAGAGCTTCCCAAATAGTCAAAGTCCCCCATTGGTGAAACAGTTTGTCACAGGCACAAAGCCTGGAATTCTAACACCAGAAAACAAAAAGAAGAGGGAGAGGGAAGCTAATCTATGATTTTCAGCTAACAAAATCAGAAATGAAAATTGGAGAGCAAGTTATTTCAACTCAGGTTTGTAGTAGGTCTATAGGCTTACAATCATCTGTAGGAACAGACAATGCAAACAAACAAAATAAAAACATCCTCAACCAGGTAAAACGAAAATGCTTCATTTGTTATTATTTAGCTTATCCTCCAAGCCCTTCTGCAAAATATAAATATTTGCTGTCTGTCTCCCAAGGGAGGTTTTAGTTAAAGGAATTGCTGAATTTCAGACTATGTTTCCACATTTTGGAGTGACAACCGTAGTTTCAACACTTTTTATTATAATTAATGCTTACAATGATACTCATCATTAAAGCCAAAGAAAAAGTTGATTCAAGCATAAAATCTTTGAAGCAAAAAATTAAATTTAGCAGAGAAAAATTCTATTGTGAAAACTGAACAAGCCATATTAGTGTGATAAATGCAATGATGTCTTTGAATTGTTATTTTTCTCTTTTTGTTGAAATTTCTAAGATAATATAACCAGAAACAAATATAATCAGAAGCTGAAATATAATCAGAAACTGTGCTGTGAGTGATTAAGATTTTTGAAAAGCATAATCCTGGAGAATGCTGAAAATACCATAATCCTATTAACACAAATACTCTTAGGATATGTGTTTAAGAACACCAAAACTTTATTTATTTATTTATTTATTTATTTATTGCTTTTTTGGGTCACACCCAGCAATGCTCATGGGTTTCTCCTGGCTTTGCACTCAGGAACCACTCCTGGCGGTGCTCGGGGGACCATATGGGATGCTAGGGATCGAACCCAGGCCAGCATGGGCCGGCTGCGTGCAAGGCAAACACCCTACCCGCTGGGCTACTGCTCCGGCCCCGAGAACACCAAAAAATTTAAATGGAAACCATTATTAAACTTTTTTCTGCATTGTGTTTTTGAGTCTTTGGGCAAAACCATGTCGTGAAAAAATACTAATGACAATTAATAAAAACAAATCAAGCTGTTGAAATGTATATGGAGTAACCAAACTCCTAGCATAGGCAAGAAACAGGAAAATAGATGAGCAGCTTCTCTCTCCCAAATGTCAAACTATATTATAAAGCTATAGTGATCAAAACAGTGGTGCACTGGATAAAGAAAAAGACTCCCAAACCAATGGGATAGAACTGACAGTCCAGAGATGGAGCCCCAGAAATATTTACAGCTAATCTTTGAAAAAGCAGCAAAAAGTATGAAGTAATGAAGCAAGGAAAAAGCCTCTAACATATGGTGCTAGGAAACAGGATCAGTCATAGACAGTAAAATGGATTCAGACCCCTTTCTAACATGATACACAAAATTAAATCAAAATTTATTAAACGCCTCTATATCAGACTCAGATCCATAATTTATATTATGGAAAAGAGCAGGAAACCCCTTAACAACACTGAATCTAGAGTTATCTTTAATGGTTCAATGCCTTTGGTTAAGCAAATTTAAGCACAGGTAAACAAATGAAACTATATCAAACTAAGAAACTTTTCCACAGCAAAAAGAAACAATAACTAAAACAAAGATACTTCACAGACTAGAAGAGAATATTTGCACACCACTCATCCAACAAAGGATTACTATGAAAGGTATATAAAGCATAGCTAAACCATCACCAGGGGAAAAAAAAAAGCAAAACCATCAAAAACTGGGGAGGAGAAATGATCAGAAATGTGCTCAAAAAAGATATACAGCTGTTAAACAGTACATGATAAAATGATTTGCATCAGTTATCATCAGGGAGCTGCAAATTGAAGAACAGTAAGATAGCATCTCACAACAATGAGATTGGCACACAAAACAAAGAACAAAACAACCAGTGTTGGTGTACACATGGTGAAAAAGTAACCCTCATTCACTGTGAATAGGAATGTTGACTGATGCAGTCTTTCCAGAAAACAAAATGAACAATTCTTCAATAACTGAGAATTGAGCTCCCATGTGACTTAGCAATTCCACTTCTTGGCATCTACTCCAAGAGCCCAAAAATTCTATTTAGAAAAGACATTTGTGCTCCTATGTTTTAAATTGCTAAAATCTAAATAAACCAAGTGTTCAAGAACAGATGCATGGATAAAGAAATCATGGAATATATACACAATGGAATATGAATTGGCTGTAAGAAAGAATGAAATTATGCAATTTGCTACTACTTGGATGGTTCTGGAGAGTGTTATCTCAGTGAAATTAATTAGAAGAAGAGAAAGAGAAACAGAATGATCTCTCTCATAGGTGAAATATAAAGACACCTAGTACGGGAATAACAAATCCTCAAAGCCAACAGAAACTAAGAATAAGGTAAAGTAGGAAGTTTACCTTAAAGGAAACTTTGAGGGCAGTGAAAAACAAAGGATCAAAGTTGAAAGAAGTGGACACTCTGATAGAGGTGCTTTGATGCATGACATTTTATGCATGAAACCCTACATTAACATTTTGTAAACCACAGTGCCTAAAATAAAACTTTAAAAAAATAAAAAAGAAAAGAATCTTCAAGCTTATAAAACCTTTTGTTTTCCAATGTGATTTATATTCTGAAATTGCTATTTGGACTTTCAAACACGTTATCTTAAAATTCCTTTAGGGGCTGGAGTGATAGCACAGCGGGTAGGGCATTTGCCTTGCATGTGGCCGACCTGGGTTTGATCCCCGGCATCCCATATGGTCCCCTGAGCACCTCCAGGAGTAATTCCTGAGCATTTCCGGTGTGACCCAAAAAGCAAAATAAAAAAATAAATAAATAAATAAATAGATAAATAAATGAAAATTCCTTAAAAGATGAATAGGGCAACTTAGGAATTTTAATATATTTTTGCTTTTTTTTTTTTTTTGCTTTTTGTGGGGGGTATCACACCTAGCATTACTCCTGGCTCTGCACTCAGAAATTACTCCAGACTGTGCTCAAGGGAATATATGGGATGCAGGGGATCAAACCCAGGTCTGGCCACACACAAGGCAAATGCCCTACCTGCTGGACTATCACTCAGGCCCCAGTCATTTTAGCTTTTTAATTTAGATGCTATACATGAAAGTCTTCTGACTTTAACACTGATCACTCCAAAAAGTGTGAAGGCTGTAAGTGCACAAAGCAAACCATCCACCCGTGCACACTTAGGTCAGACATCTTGACAGTGCAAAGCCTAATTCTTGGAATGTCCCTAATGTGTATACAAGTACAATAAATTAGTACTATGAATAAATAGTTACAAACACTTAATTCTTTTAAATGAAATCTGCTGCAATGTAATTATTTGTGAATAAAAAGAATTACAAGACAATATTTCTTTTCTAGTCCTTAGATTTTAAATATCTATTTTATCAGTCTTCATTTTCCCATCTATAAGGATGGATACACAATAAAAATGGCAAAAACAGAAACCAACAAGGAAGAAATTCGAATGGCCAAAAAACATGAAAAAATGCTCATCATCACTAATCATCAGAGATGCAAATCAAAACAACAATGAGATATCATTTTATACCACAGAGATTGGCACATATTCAAAAGAGGAAGAACAACAAGTGCTGGCATGGATGTGGGGAAAAGGGGACACTCATCCATTGTTGGTGGGAATGCCGGCTGGTACAGCCTTCTGGAAAACAAAATGAACATTCCTCCAAAGACTAGAAATTGAACTCCCATTTGACCCAGCCATACCACTCCTGGGAATATACTCTGGGAAACCAAAAATATGCAGCGGAAACACCATTCCTATTTTTATGTTCATAGCAGCATTGTTCACAATAGCCAGAATCTGGAAACAACCAGAGTGCCCGAGAATAAATGACTGGATAAAGAAGTTTTGGTACATCTACAATGGAATACTATGCAGCTGTCAGGAAAAATGAAGTTATAAAATTTGCCTATAAATGGATGGACATGGAGAAGTTTATGTTGAGTGAAATTAGCCAGAAGGAGAGAGACAGATACAGAATAACTGCATTTATTTGCATGACATAAATATATATGTACATATTATGATGCCAATATCCAAGGTCAAGTGAAACATGACCTTGTATCAGGAGGTCTTGTCAAAGGTGGAAATTATCACAAATGTATGGGAGTCAGAGGCTAGTTAAGACATAAAATGGAACAGTGTGCTAACAATTGTTGAGGGTACTAATACCAACCTAGAACTGAGCATTAAATAGAGGCAAAAAGATACACATGACAACCTTTTAATGTATGTTCTGTAATGCATAGTCTGGAAGGGAAGGAAAAGAAAAGAGAGAGAGAGGGAAAGAAATAAAGAACCTTCCAAGGAGGAGGGCTGGGGAGGGGAGAGGGAACCGGGGACGCTGGTGGTGGGAGATGGGCACTGGTGGAGGGATGGGTGCTGGAACACTGTATGACCAAAACCCAAATATGAACTTTTTAATTGTATATCTTTGTAATTGTACATCCCACAGTGGTATAATAAAATACTTAAAAAATTAAAAAATAAAAATGGCAAAATATATTAAAATACTGACACTGTATCTATACAGAGAAAATAAAATAGGTCAGAGATAAAGTAAGTTCATTGACCAATGGAAACCCAGTAGAAGTACCTACACATGACAGTGAACTTCAAAAAGTTGCTTAGAAAATTCAAGTTTTTAAGAAATCACCTCATATTAGTCAAACATAGGGACTTAGGGTTGAAGGTCATTTTAGGTGAAAAGAAAAGCATATTTTAGGAACAAAACTTAACAGCCGGTAGCTTAACAAGAGATCATTGCTTGCAGAAAATAACTTGAAAGGTTATGCTGCAAAGGTAAGGTGAGTCACAAGGCAAGGAAACCTTAAAATAAGACAAAGCTTTGCTCAGCATGAATTAAAAATTGCAGATTGTTGAAAGCAAAGAAGAGATGGTAAAAGTGAGAAAACAAAAGACATGGTAACACAGTTGGGACCATTTTAATAATTGGGTTGCTTGTCTCCCTATAGTTAGGGAAATGCAAACTAAATCCACAATGACATGTCACCTTGTACCTGTGAGGATGATCTATATCGGAAAAGTGGAAACCTGCATTGAATAGGATGAGAGGAAATAGGAACTCTAGCACACTGTCGTTGGAATGTACACAGATGTGCTCTCATTGGACAGAGTATGGAGATACACATTATAAAATTTTAAAACTGTAAACTCAATTTGATCCAGCAATACTATTTCTTGGATATTTATCTAAAAGATAGGAAAACACAGACTTGAAAGGTTATTTATTGCAGCCCAAGTTCATCACAGCATTATTCACAAAACCAAAACATACCATGAACCTAAATTACCCATTGGCAGGTGCCTGAACAAAGTACTACTCTGCCAACATGGAAAGTATCACGCTGAGTGAAATAAGTAATGTGGGAGGAACAGACATAGAATAATTGCACTCATTTTCAGGATATAAAAACATAGTATCAGGGGCCAGAGTAATAGTACAGTGGATAAGGTGCATGACTTGTATGCAGCTGACCTAGGTTCAATTCCTGGAACCCTTTACGATCCTCCATGACTACCAGGAATGATCCCTGAGCACTTTCAGTTATGTGCCACCCTCCAAAAAAGAAGAAAACTTTCTCACACCCAAAAAAAGGAAAATTTTCGACTCCAAAAACCATTTGAGTGTGAGAATAACACCCAAATGGCCAGGAAGACCGGTCCATAGGAGGAAGCTTGTCACAAGTTGGGCAGGAGATAGTTAGGACAAAAGAAGGGACCTCTATGACAATGAGAATAGGAAATGATCATTCTGGTCAAGAACTGAATGCTGAGAAGTAAAAGGGATATACACAATAATCTTTTAGTACCTATATTGCAAACCATAGTGAGAGAGAGAGATAGGTGAGAAGTATCTCTGCCGTAGAGGCAGGGAGCAGGCTAGGGGTAATGGGGGGAGAGGGAAGCTGAAGATATTGGTGGTGGGAAATGTGCACTGGTGAAGGGATGGGTGTTGGAACATTGTATGACTGAAACTCAATCATGAACAGCTTTGTAACTGTACCTCAAGGCAAAAACATGAAAATGTGCCACTGTAGAAATAAAATAGATGGAACTTGAGGTTTACGCTGAGTGAACTACAAGACAGTCCTGGGTTGGTCTCTGCTGAAATATTTAGAAAGGACTAGAATTCCTCAAGGACAGAAGTAACATCAGACCCCAGGGTACAAAGGGTGAATACCCCAATACCACATTAAATCAGGAAAACAGTAAAAGTCATGAGAAGAGGGTGTCAGAAACATAATACAGCAAGAAGGAATGTGAGGAAACAGAGCTGCCTGGCCACTGACCTCTCAGGGTCATTATTATCTACAACTGTTTACCTCAAGATATCAGGGCAAGCCCAAATTCAGATATTTACAAAAATATATTCTGTTTTGTATGGGGCCAGACCAAAGAGTGCTCAGTGCTTAGCCCTGGCTCTGTACTTAGGGGTCACTCCTGGCAGGGCTGGGGTGCTGGGGACAGCTACTGGGTTGGTTACATGTAAGAAGAGCCCTGTGCATTGTAATATCTCTCCATGCTCTGAAAATACATTCCAAGCCCTGGCCCAGGGGAAGAGAGAGATTGTTCAAGTGGCCGAGCATGTACCTAGCACTTGAGAGGCCCTGACATGGTCCGGGGCACTGCAGCCCCTCAATTCCCTCAGCATGGCCAGAGTTCCAAATCCTTAGGACACCATCCTGGATCAAACATCACCCAGAGTGGCCACGGGCCCTCATGTACCACCACTTGTAGCCCCTATTAGAAATACTGGCTCAGGGGACAGAGTGACAGTCGAGAGGGTAAGGCGTTTGCCTTGCACTCCGGCTGGCCCATGCCGCCCCGGGTTTGATTCCCGGCATCCCATATGGTCCCCCGAGCACCGCCAGGAGTAATTCCTGAGTGCAGAGCCAGGAGAAACCCCAGAGCACTGCTGGGTGTGACCCAAAAAAGAAAAAAAAAAGAAAAGAAATACTGGCTCAGTTTAAAGGGACAGAACAGAACAAGATGGATCTACAATTTCAAATTCTGAACAGATCTACAATTTCAAATTTCCGAACAGAGAATCATCATTATTATAAGGGGGAAAGAAACACTTTTCATTCTTTCTTTTTGAAAGTCTGTTGAGAGCATGAAGTGTGGAGGATCTTAATTTATGTGATTCAAACTGATTTCGTGAACCTAATGTAAAAGACTACTTAGAGAAAGCTACAGGAGGAAAATCAAAGTTTTTGTTTCAGAATAGTCTGACTCCCTGCATTGACTTTTTTGCACTGAATTTCTCAGAACTATCAACTCTTCAATTAGGAGAAGCAACAGCACTGTTTGACTAGCTCAATCCTGGTGATACTTCCCAGATAAATCTAATCTAGACCCTCACCTCTTATAGGTTTAAACTCACTGATAACTGCCAATCTGAAACAGAATTAAGTCAAAGGCCAGAAAGGCCTATTAGAGAAGTAGCTAGGAGACCATCTGAAGTCCAGACTCACTGCTCTCAAGAAGAGCTGTACTTGGAGGCATTCTTGGTTTCCCTTTGCTCCAGAAGTACAATGTGGGTGCTTTGTGCAATCCAGCTTAGTCTCACCTCCCAAGATGACAAAGATAAATACATCTTTGATGAAAGGGATTATTTAAACCATCACCTGCACCACCCTCTAAGCAGACTCTTTGAAGTTTGAAATATGAGGCTATAAATGAAGTGATTACGAGCATGTCCTTTTACTCTGGAATGTCTTGGTGTGCTTGACAACTTAAAGCAAAAGGAAAAAAAGGAAGGGGAGGATTGACTTGAGGGGGAGGAGAGAGAGAGAGAGAGAGAGAGAGAGAGAGAGAGTGAGAGGCCTACACACTTTGTGGAGTACTCAGTTACTATACATCCAGCACGTAAAAAAAAGGAATACAATGAGAATTGAAATGACTCCAATAAACATTTAACGAAAGCATCATATTTCAAACCTATGAAGTTCAAAGTCATAGCACGAGGCTCATATTTTCCAAACACTAGTAAATAGTAAATATAACACAAGTTCGATTTTGTCGAGCCTGGTGGCCCCCCCAGGAGCCATCAGCCATAGCATGAGGAGGCTCACAGGCGGCTGGGGAGGCTGGGGCTCGGCTGCGCCCTGGGCCCAGCTGAATATGGGACCCCCCAGGAGGGCAGACGGGTTTTGGGAGTGGGCCCGTCACCTCTGGGGGTCCCAGAAGCAGCCGGATGAGACTCGCCCATCACACTAGCCATCATTTTCGCTGTCCGGACTCTGGGAAACTGCCTCACGACCAGATTAACAGAGCAAAACCAGTTCGAAAGACAGATCGCACGGCTGCTGCGGCCGTGAGGTCCATTAAAATAGTGGAAACAATAATGTCTTTTATTGCACTACATTCCATGAAGAGCAGGAGAGTTTGGCAGGAGGGAGAGATAGAGAGGAGAGAAATGACATACAGAACCCGCCAAGTTGAGGTGTGGGAGGGGGAGGGAGGTGGGGACATTGGTGATAGGAGATGGGTTTGGGTGGAGGGATGGGTGTTGGAACACTGTAGAACCAAAACTCTACATGAGCATCTTTTAATTGTATGTCTAAAATGGTGTAATAATATTGTGGGGGGGAATAATAAAATAAAATTAAATCAGGAAAAAAAATAACACAAGTTCAATAGAGAAAAAATAAAACACTCAACAGTTGCTCCCAGCTTGTGGTCACAGACTGTATCTACGTTGCTGGAAGCAGTTTCTCCTTCTGGTCTACACTGAAACTCAGAAATGAGATAACTCGTCACAACTCAGTTAAAGATCACAGTAGCCCAGGTGACATGACTCATTTGGGGTAGTGAAGGCAAGGTGTGAGTGTTTTGGGCAGTACCTGGCAATACTCAGGGGTTACTCCTGGTTCTTGAATCAGGAACTATCCCTGGCAGTGCTCAGGGGATCATTTGGGATGCTGGAGACTAAACTGGGTCGGCTGAGTGCAAGGCGAACACCCCACCCACTCTACTATTGCTCCAGCCCTGAAATGTCGCTTTTGAACTTTTCAACCTCTATCTCAAAAACTTCCTTCTTCCTATAAAAGAAAATGTTGCTTACTAAGACCCATGCTACAAAGCTGTGAATTCAGATTTCCTTTACTGAAAACAACAGGAAAACAATATGCTCTTCAAATCTCTTTGGTGGAGCATTTAGACAGAGGTTAAGGGCTGATTTCTGTCTAATGTTGAGTTGGTCATCTTTTACTCAGACTGCATCTTCTAGAAAGTCACTGGGTCTCTTTCACATGCCTGAAAAGATGACAGTGATGGAGAACAATAATGCCACTTTAGGACATGTGATTTCTTCCCCTTCTCTAGGAAGGAAAGCTGAGGACAAATGCCACCTCAGTAAGCAGTAACTAGGGTACTAGAGAGACACTTGCCTTGCACACAGTCGACCAGGTTCAGTTCCTGGCACCCCATATGGTCCCTGCACACTGCCAGAACTGAATTTTAATTCCTGAGTGCAAAGCCAAGAATAAGCCCTGAGCACTGCCAGGTATGATTCAACAGAAGGAAGGAAGGAAGGAAGGAAGGAAGAAAAAGGAAGGAAGGAAGGAAGGAAGGAAGGAAGGAAGGAAGGAAGGAAGGAAGGAAGGAAGGAAGGAAGGAAGGAAGGAAGGAAGGAAGGAAGGAAGGAAGGAAGGAAGGAGAGGGAGGGAAGGAAGAAAGGAAGGAGAGGAAGGGAAGGAAGGAAGAAAGGAAGGAGAGGGAAGGAGGCAGGGAGGGAGGGAGGGAAGGAAGGAAGGAAGGAAGGAAGGAAGGAAGGAAGGAAGGAAGGAAGGAAGGAAGGAAGAAAGAAAGAAAGAAAGAAAGAAAGAGAAAGAAAGAAAGAAAGAAAAAAAGAAAGAAAAGAAAGAAAGAAAGAAAGAAAGAAAGGAAGGAAGGAAGGAAGGAAGGAAGGAAGGAAGGAAGGAAGGAAGGAAGGAAGGAAGGAAGGAGAGGGAGGGAAGGGAAGGAAGAAAGGAAGAAGAGGGAAGGAGGCAGGGAGGGGAGGGAGGGAGGGAAGGAAGGAAGGAAGGAAGGAAGGAAGGAAGGAAGGAAGGAAGGAAGGAAGGAAGAAAGAAAGAAAGAAAGAAAGAAAGAAAGAAAGAAAGGAAGGAAGGAAGGAAGGAAGGAAGGAAGGAGAGGAAGGAAGGAAGGAAGGAAGGAGAGGGAAGGAAGGAAGGAGAGGGAAGGAGGCAGGGAGG